>SJJU01006373.1:0-17484 GCA_012932125.1 Conopomorpha cramerella
TGGCTAGAGATGGGCAGTCGGATAAATTCTCGAAGGATAAATACTCAGTAGAAAGATAAATATGGATATTTATCCGTATTTACTCGTTTACACTGAGTATTTATCCAAATCCTAGGATAAATATTTTTGTACTCTTGTTTTAATTAAATTCGTGATGAAAATTGATAATATGGGTGATGCTACGGGTCGGGTAGGGCAGAGATGGCTCCAAAAGGACATACATCACCCAAATTAGTCATGTCTTGACGAAAGATGGCATGAAAAGTACTCGAAACCAGATATTATATATGAATGGAGATGAAGCTAAAAGGTATAAGGACATACCCGTGGTATCCAGGAACGTGATAAATGAAAATAGGCGGTATATATAAAATGTAAGTAGGTATATAAAAAAAAATGTATCACGAACTCAGTAATTAGGTACTGGACCAATAGGTATCAAGAAATAAGTCTATCATAGGTCAATGAGTAGGTGGGCATAAACATGAACAATTTTGAGTTGGAATGGATATCCGGCTCTATCCGGTTTACCGAACGATTAATCACAGTCTGACAATAACCGGATATCCGGGTCTATCCGGTATCCGGCTTATCCGGCCGGTAAATCAGTCAGGATTTTCACAATCCAGCCGGATATCACCCAATAACAGGATATCCGGCTGAATATAACCGGATATCCGGCCCTATCCGGTTTCTGGCTTGCTCGGTCGATATTTCACGTCGATCTATAACCGGATATCCGGGTCTATCTGGTATCCGGCTTATCCGGCCGGTAAATCAGTCAGGATTTTCACAAACCGGCCGGATGTCATCTAATAACCGGATATCCGGCCGGATGTCCGGATATCCGACGTACTGGTGGCCAATAACCGGATATCCGACACACTGCCGCCCAATAAACGGATATCCGGCCGGGTGCGCCAGAGTTCATAATTTAAAGACACACATCAAAAAGCTTCCATAAAACTTCCTTATAAAAGTAGCAACGTTTCGCGAAAGAGTGATATCTCGAAATGACAAGACTGACAAGCACAAATTACATACACATAAAATTAAACAATATGAAAAAATAAAATACACAATCACAAATGAATAGCCACGGTGTGGCTGTGCTTGTCAGCGAAGAGGAGACTCCGGCTCAGCATCAAGTCTCAGTTACTCGTGACGCTGGTCTTCCGCCGGCACTCAGTGAGAGGGGCGATATACACCATAATTATAATAATACTAGTGGACTCGACAGACGTTGTCCTGTCTTAACTATTAATATGAATATTAAAATTAGTATAACTTCCAGGGTGGCCTGTGCCCAGCAGTGGATGTAATTTTTTTCTTTCATAAGAACCTTCTCCTATCATTAATAAGCACAACAAAAGAAAAATTAGCGAAATCGGTCCACCCGTTCCGGAGTTATGATATGACAACGAAAAGTGGCTTTGATTTGTATAAAATAGATATATTACTTAAAAACATTAATTAAGTATAATAATACTAGTGGACTCGACAGACGTTGTCCTGTCTTAACTATTAATATGAATATTAAAATTAGTATAACTTCCAGGGTGGCCTGTGCCCAGCAGTGGATGTAATTTTTTTCTTTCATAAGAACCTTCTCCTATCATTAATAAGCACAACAAAAGAAAAATTAGCGAAATCGGTCCACCCGTTCCAGAGTTATACCATGACAACGAAAAGTGGCATTGATTTTTAATATATGTATAAGATAGATAGATAATATAATAATAATTACAATAATAAAATAAAACAGTTAGACCTACGCATACAATAAATGGACCATACATAAATTATAATTATACTAGTGGACTCGACAGACGTTGTCCTGTATTAACCATTAATATGCACATCTAGGGTGGCCTGTGCCCAGCAGTGGATGTCATTTTATTCTTTCATAAGAACCTTCTTCTGTCATTAATGAGCACAACATAGAAAAAATTAGCGAAATCGGTCCACCCGTTCCGGAGTTATGATATGACAACGAAAAGTGGCTTTGATTTGTATAAAATAGATATATTACTTAAAAACATTAATTAAGTAATTAATTTAATAGTAATAAAACAATAAATAATTGTATAAATACGCAATCAAGCGACCAAGTCAACGCCAATCCTGTTTTTTTAAAAGAACAGAAGCAAAATATTTACTCTCACTTTGGATAAATACTCGAGTAAATACGAGTATTTATGGATATTTATCCTACAGCGGATAAATACTCGGATAGAAACCCATCTCTATCCTTGGCTAATAATTTTGGTTCCTTGAACCACAAAGAAAACTATATATCATTGCGAATCCCGCCAATAAATAAAGAAAATGCTTTGTTGCAAATTCAAAACATATTTTAAGTATTTATTACCTTTCATTTAGGTATCAATTTACCTTCAATGTTTATGAGATCCACATTGCATGTTCCCACAACTTGAAATAAAGTAATTTCCAATAAATGCTTTATTGGTTTAGGCATCTAAATAAACACTGTACATACATTTAGTACCTACGTCTTGTAGATAAAATTGCAGTTGGGTTAATCACGCCCAATACTTATTTAGGACCTTATAAATAATTGCAGGTATTACCTGTAATATTATTTACCCGAAAATACTACTTGATGCACTTATCGGTGTATTGACGTTCATGGAACACCATTAGTCAAGCAATTTGTCGTTTGTGTTTTACCTCTCTGCTATCACTTTTTACTTGCGTTCTTTATCCTCGTCGCCAATTTATGTGCTGTTCCTTCATGATCTTAGCTTTTCAAATATAAATAAAATAAAACACTATTTAAATCCTCCGCTGCACCCTTGCCCCCGGCCTCAATCTGAGTGATTGATGGATTGATTGCAACCGATGACAGCAGACTTTTATTTAAGACAATCAAGCAAAGGCGATACGTCACAGCAATAATTATCGGCCTATAGTAAATCTATCGTCATTCTCAAAGGTAATTGAATCAGCGATAACTACCCGTTTGTATACCTACTGCGAAACCTTTAAAGTATTTAGTCATAACCAAAATGGTTTTAGGAAAAAACATTCGACAACGTTAGCCGTGTTTAAATATATTAAGGATATTCTAACTATAATAAATGAAAGAAAATATGCAATTGGTATTCTGGTAGACTTAAGTAAAGCGTATGACAAAGTTCTACATAATATTCTACTCGATAAGCTATATGGGATAGGTGTTAGAGGCATTCCACTTGAATGGTTTAAATCTTTTCTCACAAATAGATCACAGTACGTTCAAATAGAAAATTACAATCAACACACCGGTAAAATAACATTAACAAATTCTCAAATATCTAATATAACAAGATCCATCCCGCAAGGCAGCAATATCAGCTGTCTCTTATTTTTAATCTACATAAATGACCTGCCCAACATAATTAACAGCCCCTGTTCACTATTTGCCGATGATACATCCATTGTCATACCATGCAAAGACCAATCGAACCTAAACCAAAATCTTAATAATACCTTTCAAAATATAACAACTTGGCTGACTGACCACAATCTAGATATAAATTTTACAAAAACAAAAGTAATGCAATTCCGACCTTACCAAAAACCACCTCTAATAATAAACTACAAATACGGGAACACATTAATCAACACAGTAGACACTTTTTCTTTATTAGGCATAAATATAGACTCAAATCTTAATTGGAAAAGCCACATTAATTACTTAGCTTCTAAACTCTCCAGTTTTGCATACGCGCTACTAGAACTTAAAAAAAACAACAGATCTAAAAGCATCGTTAAGTGCCTACTACGCCTACGCATTTTCTAGGTTACAATACGGGATAATACTTTGGGGAAACAGCACAGACTTCAATAAATTGTTTTTAATACAGAAACGATGCATTAGAATACTTGCTAACATAGACCAAACTGAAAGTTGTAAAAGCCATTTCATAAGGTACCGAATACTCACTCTACCCTGCATATACATTTTGCAAATATATAAATTTGTTGTCAATCACAAAGAATTATTTCCCAACTACTCACGTCCACAAAATCTTAGACCAAAAACTAGATTAGCCAAGCCCATATCTAACCTGCAAATGATACATTCAAGCCCGTTCGCCATGTGTGTTAAAATATTCAATCAAATAATAGCCAAAAACATATTTACATTATCAGATAACGAACAATCAAAACTACGTCAGCTCAAACTTCACCTAATCCAAAATTGTTATTACTCGATCCACGAATTTCTCCAGAATCCACCCAAATAATTTATAAATCTAGTATATAAAATAATATAATAATAATAAATAAAATCCTATAGGTTTTCACAGAACCTTGAAAATTGCTAAAAATTATGATATAAATTAAATTAAGTTTAATTTTAAGTAGTTAAGTCTTAATGTTGTCAATTTACCTCGCAGGCAAAGAAAATTGCAATACCCTACCAGGGTTCATGTTTGTAACTCACCTTAATTTTAAGAACATTTTATGTGAACATGAGTGCAATAAAGGAATATGAATATGAATATGAATATTTGCCTGCAACCAAAATACCCTTTGCTATTTCAGTGTCAGACCTAGGTGGTTAGGTTATAGGAAATGGAGGTAATGAAATCTAATTCTTGGAATACATGTATGTAGTAGGAAGGATGTTATTAATCTCCTAAGTCACAAAAATAGTGTCAGCTGTACTCGAACTTTTGTGTTCTTTGAAAACTTTGCTAACAATAATAATAAGATACTGTTATTTTTTATATTTGAAGATAATGAAAAATTCCAGACATCTCAAATAAACAATATATTGAAATACGAGTCTGTACTAGTACACTTTGTTAGGCACAACATTTATGCATTGCATCCATACAAAACTGGTCATCTCCTTTGTAGGGGCTCCTGGAAATCTATTTGGGGCACACATTCAAATACAATTATTTATCCATGAAATGTTGCTTATTTGCTTCCTGGTTTGGGTCAAACAGTAAGTTTGAGAGACAGTGGTTAAGAAATAATAAAAAATAAAGTCATAACATAATAAAAAAAGGAAACATCATAATAATAGCAATTATTTTATTTCTTTTTCTTCTTACTTAGTGTATATCTACTTTGACTTGTTGGCCTATGCCGTTTCAAGTTACCCATCCTATGAGCTAAAGCTTCATCAGAAACATCTTTATCCATTTCTCCAGAAGTCTCTTCGGGCTTCTTATCCTGTTCCATTATTTTTTCTATTTCAGGATTCATTCCTTTAAATGATAACCGACCCTCTATTAGATCCTCACAGAATATGAAACTTGATTCTGTGATGAAATTACCAGTAGCTTGTCGCATTTCAGTCGTAATTATGTTAGAGTATAAATCTTTGTGGCCTTGTGTATTAGCAAGCTCTTTTTCAATTCTTTCTTTAGTCTTTTTCATAAATTTCATGTCCAAAACTGACTTGGGCAGCTGCGGTTTGTTTTTATTATTTACAGCCATGTTTAACTGTTACTGTAACACTTATTTATGTGAGAATTGCTTAAATTAATTGCACATTTACAGGTTAAGTACCTTAAAACATCACAGTAAAGTAAACCAAACCACAACAGTACATTTGACATTGACAGTGTTGATTTTTAAATCTGGTCCCTGTCTGAGACGACAAGGCAATATAGCCGTAAACAGGCAATATAGCCGTAGTCACCGGTTTATATTTACTGTGTTCAGCTCACAGCGCACTTTTCTATTGTGGTAATGAATGCCATATTTCTTCAAGATTTGTTTTTCACATCTCAGATATCCTTAGCCATTTTTATAGCTATTTTGCCAGTATGTGATTAGGCAGACGGTTAGTGCCAGTGCCTGTCATGTGTATTAAAAATAGTTTGAAAATGTCAGTAATTGCGATGAACCGTGTTGTGTGTGTTTGACACTGACACAATCAAAACATGCGCGATACACCACGGGGTGTGATAACCTATTTCAAAAGTGCATATTTATGTTCTTTATTTTTATAAAATAGCACAGAAAATGCAAGTATCCGATATAGATAGTGTTAAAGTTTACAATTTAAGCGCTGGAAAGTCACTGCCAGATGTAAGTTTATAATTCGTATCAATTTAGTCTAGTTTGTAGGTTCAGTGTTGATATGTTATTTCTAATACGTTCTATAATTTTCAGTGGCTTTCTGAAAGAAAAAAGCGTACTTTACTCAAGAAAAATGTTGACTTACGGAGAAGAATTGAACTCATACAGGAATTCGATATGCCCGGAGTTAGTACCAGCATTCGGGCTTCCAAAGATGGACAGTACATAATGGCAACTGGCATTTATAAACCCAGAATAAAATGCTTTGACGTGAACAACCTGTCCATGAAATTTGAGAGGTGTTTAGATTCAGAAGTAGTCACATTTGAAATTTTAAGTGACGACTATTCTAAGGTAATAAATATAAGCAAATAAGTATATTGTATTGTTATTTATATTTGCAAATCAGACATTTACAAATATTTGTTTCCAGATTGTGTTTCTACAGTGTGATCGCTATGTGGAATTTCATGTGGCTCATGGTCGTCATTATAGGCTAAGAGTACCAAGATTTGGTCGAGATATAGCATACCATAAACCTACATGTGATTTATTTGTAGTTGGCGCATCATCAGTAAGTTAATTATTTCATTATACCCTCTCTCATATTTGGTTAAGTACTATAATATACTATGGTATATTCATTTTCTCCGGAGAAATTATGTAAACAAACAAAACATTTGGTTATTCATAGTGCAAACATTTCTACAGCTCTATTTAAAAGAGGTAAATTCAATGTTAATTAGTTAAATTCTGTTGTATTACACAGAATTATTTAAAGTATTAGCTAATACACTGGAAATAAAAATATGTCTTAAGAAATATATCAAATAATGGATATCCAGCTGCTACTATCTAAGCCCGATATCCAGCTGATTTTTAACATGATGGCCATTGGTCCATAACAGGATCTGGATAGTGCCAAGCTATGAGCGAAACAAGTGTTCAAATTTTAAAGACGGACACAAAAACTTCCTTATGGGTGATGAAATGCATGGTGAAAGTAATATAAAATTCTGTAAAAAAATAGTAACATATCTCGAAACGGACAATGAAACAAGCGAGTCAACAACAATTGTAACTATAACCCACCCCCATCCATTGCAACACTACTATATACATTTGGAGGCAGTATTCATAATAATTTTTGGCATCTTTGTAATAAAGAAAGCATATACATGCACTAGGGGCATTAAATGATGTTGCAATTGTTGGCTTAAATGTCTCTCCTGCTTTGACAAATATAAGTCCACAATGATGTAGGTACTTAATAGAAATTCCCAAAAAATTGTGTATGTAAGAATGTTTAAAATATTTAATTAATGCTTATATAACTATTCTTTTCTAGGAAATATATAGGCTGAACCTAGAAATAGGACAATTCTTGGCTCCATATGTAACAAAAGCTCATGAAATCAACTGTTGCTCTACAAATGATGACCATGGTTTACTCATTGTTGGTACAGAAAGTGGTCTTGTTGAGGCATGGGATCCTCGAACTAAATCTAGACAAGGTATTCTAGATTGTGCCATGCACTGTGCTGATTCAGACCTAAAGTGAGTATTCATATTAAATGTTAATGTTAAATAAGGTGTGTTCCATTATATATCACATTGCTGCATAACCCTTAACCAAACAAAGGCTAGTATATTGCCACTTTACCAACACATACTTTGAACTCTATTGTCTTCACTGGAATTATCTAAAGATTTCAGAGAAGTTATCACAGAATAATCACATAAGGTATGTAACCTGTCCTGTAGTACACATACCTATTTAAAAAGTAAACATTAAATTCACACTGTAAAAGGTAGATTTTATGATAAACATCCCCCGGGTTTATGTGATGGAGTTGGTAATTAGAATAGAAACGTCGAGTCCAAAATCCTTCAGAAAAACACCAAATCTTGTCTGATTAAGGGTTAATATCAGGCTGCCTGTTTCGTGTATTAAAAAAAATTTTTGCTGCTTGGTGTATAGGAACATGGATTCATAGAAATAATACCAGAATTACACACATCAAAAGTCTAGGGATCAAGTACATTTTAGAAGATTGCAATCAAGAATATATTTTACAGAAACTGAATTCATTCATAATTTATTCAAAATGTGGTGACAAGTCATTGATACAGGCATGAGGAATTAGGTAGGAGATCAATCCAGAAGATTAGATTTGATCTAAATAATTTAGTTTTTTTACAGCTAAAAATGTTCTTGATCCCTAGACATTTTTTTCTGTGCATTTTTAGATAATCCTTTTCATCCGATAGTTTTAATTAATCCTATTTTATGATACTGTGTGCTGAAAGTTCTATGAATAAAAGCACAACCATAGGTTGAGAAACCATTGACAAACCTCTCTTATTTTCAGAAATAAAGTACCCGCCATCACCTCCCTTAGATTTGATGGACCTCTTCACATGGGCATTGGTACATCTACTGGTCACATTTTACTGTATGATATACGATCAAGCAAACCACTTCTTGTAAAGGATCATATGAATGGTACACCAATTAAGAAAATTGAATTTCATAAAACTATGGATTATGTCTATTCTATGGATTCTTCAGTACTTAAAATATGGAATAAAAATGATGTAAGTATCTGTACTATTTTTATATCATATTGTTACCCTTCAGAGGCCACAATTAATTGTATTGGCAGGCAAAATATTACTGTTGCTGTATGTAGGTAACTTGTCATTATCATCAGCCCATATTCATCCACTGACTCCTAGACATAGGCTTTTGGCCAATGAGAAGTTTTCGAAAAAGATCTATTTGTCAAAGATTGAAAACGAAATATCTTTCGTTCTCGCAACAACTTTATTATATGAGCATTAATCTTCTGACTCACTCTTGTTGATATGGCTTAAAGAAAACACCTCAAACTCATTGCAACTGATAATTACTCAATACTTTATATTCTTTGGTTATGCAGCATAGCGCAGCAGTTAACACATTTTAAACTAAATAAGCACAATCGATTTTTTATTGTTATAATAGCTATTGCACTTGCTCACTGTCTAGGAAAGGGTCAATGTAATTATTATTTATTTTACAGGGTAAACAATACACGAGTATTGAATCATCAGCAGACTTCAATGACTTGTGTGTTCTACCTGGCACTGGTCTGTGTATGATGGCACTTGAGGAACCGAAGATGCAAATACACTATATTCCTTCATTGGGTAAGATTTTTTTAGACGTCGCATCGATAAACCTCGCCGCGTCGTAGTACGAGGTGACATTGTATCTTGTTTATGTGTTCGAGCCCTTAAAATTACAGTTGTTTATTACGACTGCATATTGTCGACTTAGCAAGTTCTTCAGAAGCAAAACAGGATGCCATTATCAAGATCTTCATAGAGCTTAATAGTTTCTTAATTAAATACTAATCTTAGTGAAAAAATCCAATGGAGTCGGTTTTAAATGGTGCAGTCTGTTAAACATCATATTTTTACAGGTCCAGCACCAAAATGGTGTGCATTCTTAGACAATTTAACAGAAGAAATGGAGAGCTCGGCAGCTTTGACTGTCTATGATGACTACAAATTCATCACTAAGCAAGAACTAGACTCACTTGGTCTCGATCATTTACTTGGAACTAATATGTTACGAGCGTACATGCATGGGTAAGTACATATGTAGGTACTACAGCCCTCTTCGCAGTCCATTATGCTCATGTAAATGGTGTGGCGTCTCTCTTTTAAAAGAGGTACAAAACCACATCCATAATAGAATCGCATAAGGGCCCAATACTCTAAATAGCATTAAACTGAAATATATCTATGCAGAAAACATAACGTTTTTTCATATTTCCTTTCAGTTACTTTGTAGACGTGAGATTGTACAAACGTGCTAAAACTATAGCAGATCCATTCGCATTTGAAGAATATAAAAAGCGAAAGATAAGAGAAAAGATTGAACAGGAGCGACCTTCGCGACTGAAGGTAGAAGATAACTTGCCGAAGGTGAATCGCGAACTGGCTGCCAAGTTCCTCGACACAGAAGGACAGAAGAAGAAGAAACAGACAGCTAACCTTCTCAAAGACGACAGATTTAAGGTAAGTGCTTTTATTACACTTGTGGACTTGTAGTGACTCGTTATTTTAAGCATTAGAAGACAAACACCCTGTAGTCAATACAGGGTGTTGCTGACAGCGAGGGCGTCACAACATTTCGGAACACGGAGTCGTTTACACCTATTTTAACTTTTACAAGTTATTTCACACAAGGAAAAAATATTTGTTACAAATGTTACCCATTAGGTACCTACTGATAAAAACTATTCTTTGCAGGCTATGTTCGAGAATCCAGATTTCGAAGTTGACAAGGAAGCAGAAGAGTTTAGACTACTTAACCCGGTCCTCTCACGAATAGGCAAAAATAAACCAGACAAAGGGAAACGAGCTGAAGAAGAAACAATGGAAGTAAGGCTCTTTAATGTATACACACTATGTGCTAGGTAATAGTAATATTCGTACACGCTACAATAAATAAATTACTGTATCATATTTTATCGTATCGGAAGCGTGCCGGCAGAATACCAGCGTCATGGGCAGCCGTGGCAATATGCTGATTCGGCGTCTCTTTTTTGCTGACAGACACAGGAACGATAGATTGGAATGCTGCATTTAACATGCATGTGTAACCTATTGTATTGAATTGTTGTTTGTGTGTGTTTTTAGCAAAAATAAATGAATGTCTATGTATCATTTTTTTTCCTATAACCACAGGTCGAATCTGCTGGAGAAGACAAAGATTCGGACGAAGAACTCTACAATTCAAGTGAAAGTTCCGACGAGGACCGCAGTTGGGTGAAAGAAGTTAAGAAACAACATAAAATGATTCGTAAAAAGAAGAGTCGAGACGACGAGTCTGACGAAGAGGAAGAAAAGGTCGTCGAAATCGATCGAGTTCCAAAACTAGGCGGCAGCATCAAGAGTGTCACTAGAGTTAGTAAAGCCAGCCTTGGAGATCGGCTCGCTAAAGAAGGCTTCTCGTCAATCGTCACCACCGTCGGCGGCAACCGGGAGATGCGCTTCACCATGCGCGGGAACAAGACAGATAAACATAATAGAGACAAAAACAAACAACACTACAACGACAGAAAGAAAATTGTACGAAGAGCAGGCTACCTTAAGACAAAGAAACTACCGAGAATGTAATAAAATAGTTTACTGTGATAAAACATGGTTTTATTTTTTGTCCAGCACAATTACTACAAGGCATTACTACAACAATAAGTAAATTAAATCTTAGATTCCTTTCTTCGTTACATAGCATAGCTTAGTGTTATAGCCAAACTCAAGTTTAGACGTCTGAGGTCCTGTTGGTCATATACTTGGCTTGGAACCGGCAGGTCGCGGGTTCGAGTCCGGTTACTGGACGTGTACCGATGGGACTCTTTTTCAGAGCCATATGCAACGCTCGCACGGTGAAGGACAACATCGTGGTGAAACCCGCACACCATAAGGTGTGTGAACTGCGATGGGCTCACCCCGTCACGTTGGATTAAATACGCTTGGTGAACCGTTAGCACGGGTGTATCCCATTATTTCCATTCCAATTTGCTAGGCGTAACCATAATAATGGAAATAGGTAATAGTGGGACAAACCCGTAGGCACTTGCTTAGCAAGTGCCTCGGCCTACTCCGCTTTGAGATTACCTAAAAGGCGTGAAGTGTATTTTTTTTTACCATCACTGCACGTTATAATAAGAAATAAGCTGAAAATTATATATTGTTTTCTTAAATAAGGTGCTGCAACCCAATATATTTATTACTACTTTTCGAATTAACAGTCTGAGCTGAGAATCAGTTAAAACCGCTATTGCAAGTAAGTAGCGCTTATATGTAGTTTACTTCCTACAATTATTATCATATGTAGCAAGACTTCATAATTATATCCTGTGGATCACATATGAATACATGTACGTACCTACTAACTGTATGATTACAGCGTAAAAAAACAAGCAGTCATTGTTCCCTTTCTCACACTTTTATCATCAGAGGTTATCAGTTCCATAATATTAGTAAATAAGTAAATGTTGCTTTGTGTTTCTGAATGCAGATTTTTTAACTGCATCAAAATGTAGGATTGATATTATTAATACTTAGTGTGACTTAGCTTACAAGCCGAATAACATACCTAGATACTTTCTTAAAAAATATCGGTTCAAATTAGAATGTCGTGACTAATCTTTTTTACTATTTTTTTTGTGAATACAGTACATTTAATGTAATACAGTGTGTGTGTAGTGTGTTTATGAATTTCTAAGATCTATGTAGGACTCAGGAATTTCAGTGGTTAGTTCACCTGCCTCATTTATTAGTCCACATTCTTCCATCCCCACTGCACGGTGTACGTAAGTACTACTTTATAAAGGAAGTAGATAGTTACGTTCTGATAAACATATACATTTTATTTACAGCTTATTCAGATCGTTTACCTACATAAACAGGAACAATAATGCCGTAGCAAAAAGTAAATCCTCTACATACTGTAGTGTACAACTTCGTGCTGACTGTGTGGTACATACAATATGTTTCATACTATGCGACACTCGGACTCGTTCAGCAGCGGTGAGTGCTTTTCCATTTTACCTACCCACTTTTGCTAGCGCATATTCGCGCGGTGTCTCGCTGACGACATTATCTGGTCATTAGTGTTTTTATTGCTTATTGCATCGAACAGAAATGGTAGTAACCGTTTAGATATGGCGAATAGGGTGGATAATGTGCGATGTCTGCCCGTAGCTAGTGATCTGCTGGACAACCATGCACTGGCGAACGACAAGCGCGTCGGCCCAGCGATGGAGAGATCCACCAGAACCAGCATCGACGCCAACAGCGTTGATGTGAGTGATTTACCTTTACAATGTTGATTTTTTTTGCCGAATACGTGTCTTAATTGAAAGTGTTGTGTAATCTAATGTTACGTTTGTTTTGTTTCTAAGATAGGAGAGATCACAGAATCACCAGACACGGACTACATGAGCACATCTGCTATATTGCACTACTGCAAATCAAAGGTATGTTTGTACCTACTTTATTCCATTTCTCATATCAACGTACATAATATATAATAAAATATACCTAGGGGATCTTTGGATGCGAAAGGAATTATTGGTCGATGGACTCATCACCAACATCCTCGAAAATTTTTAGGCTTCAAACAACCTAATAAGTAGTAGACTACCTAGGGAATAGTATTATTCTACTATTAAATTAAATGTATTATGATAACTAGTTCTGCCCCACGGTGTTGCCCACGATATAACCCGTTTCCGTGGTTTCTGAATTAAATATACTTACAAGCTAATCCAGGTTGTAATTTATCTCACCACTAAGTTCAATTGTTTTTCCGTGAACATATTATATCTATTACTTCACATTGTTAGGAAAGTTTCCACAAAGATACCAAACTTTCTATTTGTAACGTACCTGTATGTGTTATATGTGCTAACGCAATAGTAAAGTGCAATAATGTTTCAGATTCTATTGCCGTACCTGAGGCTGTTAACTATAATGGGACTAAGGCCGGTAGTAGACGCTGCAAATTCCTCCAAGTTTACAATATGCCTTTCGCACTTCCATTCTGCACAAATTGCAGTATTGATGTGCTTAGGTTACATTCTGCAATTCATGGCATGTTTCAGGTAGGTACCCATAAATAAATTATTCGTAGATTACCTATAATAGGTAAGACCTACGGTTCCGGTGTAATTCGCTATACGCTCTAAAATGCTAAAGCTTTAATCTATTTATATATTTTAAGCGTCTTGCTCCGAATGGTGGGCCCGTGATTGCCTAATACGGTAAACTAGAGGCCGAGAAATACGGTAAGGGTCAGGTTGACCAACTGTTTTTGAAACCTAATGGTATCGATAAGTAGGTACTATATGTACGTACTCAGTTTTTTGTTTGTAGGTGAAAGAAACGTGATTATTGATAAACAGAGTTCGGACGTATCCTATTAAGTAGAAATGCATTGTGTCTGTATATCCTATTAATTAAGTCCATTTCAGCAGGTGTCAAGGCCCCTCAATGAATCGAGTTTAATAGAATTAGGCTAATGTGTAATACAATGTTCCTTACTTCCAGGCGTGACAGGGGGTTCTGTTACAAGCTGGTTCCGCTGGCGCTCACCTCTTCTTTGGAGTATGAAACCTACAAACAAGTGTGTTATGGCAACATTACATTCACATACATCGGTCCCAGTGTACTTCATTTCATTGGATTCGTTTACTCTCTGTATCTATTTCGGATATCCGATAACGAACAACTACAAAATCTCATGGAACGCGTAAGTATAAAGTCCTCACGTTTTATAACAACACACAGTAATTACCTTAACCATTGAGGTACCGTACAAGACTCTCCATTTCCTATGATATTAGCATACCTCTGTTACTTTTTTTTATCGTGGGGTACCCTCTATGGATAAGTACTTCGCCGCTGCGCAGGGTAGGTACAGCGGCAGTGTTATGCGAGTCGTAAATAAAAAAAACCCTCTAAGACTGCTAAAACCTCACGGAGACCACTTACATCCAAGAATGGACCCATTCGATACCTATGTTACCTACTATATCTAGTCGCTCACGGACAATTATTTCTTTCAGGTGTTTCTGCTATCATCGTATGCTCCTCAAGGTACGCCGTCGGCTAATCCGAAGCGACTCCTGCGCACCTTGTGGTTCTTCATAGTGATGAGCATCGTGTGGATGTGCTTGTCTCTGTGCTCCGTCAACCTCATGATGTCTGAAGGCATGATCATATTCCGCTGGTTGGAAAAAAGGTAGGTAATATAATATTTTCGTTAGCGCAATACTCACCTTTTAACTCCGCACTAGATACACTGCAGCATTATCGTAGTCCAAACTGTGTGCTTTTAAAGCTCTCTAACGTAACACTTCCGGAATTAAAAAAATGTTGTCATATTTTTTTATTTGCTTTTATCTATGAACATATCGCAATTTAGCCATTTAAAGACTAAAGGGGAATATTACTCTCAGTAGTCCTTGACTGTACCAATAAAAATTACAAATTACTTTAGCATCTATATATAACATTGATAATCATTATGTCCTGATAAACCATGTGCAGTTCCGAGGAGACGAAGTTGGCGCTAAAGGTGTTGCTTGTACTGAGCACGCTGACGCACGACATGGTGCAGGCCACCGTCATCACCAGCTACTGCCTGCAGGCGCAACTGCTGCAGGCGCACCTCATGTTCCTCAAGGAGAGGCTGCTCAACAGGACCATCACGCCACTCAACTGGATGCGGGTCAGATTACAAAGCATACCTATGAAAGTTTACTATCTAGTGAGTTCGGTTCACGTCAGCGAAATGGTTAGGTTAGGTTAGGTTACTCAAGTACTTACTTATAAGTAAATTTGGTATTGTTAGTATTGTTGATATTACTATTGAAAACCTGCTCACCTACCTATTTGAATGGAAAGTAACAAAAGTTCACATGTAAACAGGAGATCGCAGAATTCCGCAAGCTGTTGAAGTACCTGAACGACGCGCTGTCACCAGCAGTTTGCCTGTTCACCATCGTAAACGTGTCGTGGGCAGCGGCGGGCGCGCTGTGGCTGCTCGGGCTGGACCGCGTGGACTCGGACGCCAGCCCCGCACGAGCTGGCAGCGCCGGCGCCGTGCTACTGTGGACCTGCGCAGCGGTCGTACCTTTCATACAGGTAACTATTATTACTTTTCACTCACAGACGCTTCAAAGTGTACCATAATGTTGGCAATCTCTAAAACTTCTTTTCATTGTCAGTTTCTATAAAGTTGTATAAATCGAACCACGATGGTATTTACATGTACCGCGCGATTGACGTGCTATGCAGTTTGTGACCGACAAATTGAGATTTTATATTACTCAATGTCAATGACGTAGTGCAATATAAAATATAAATAGCTAAAGTGTTCATGAACTCGCAGGCAGCCCGCCTGTCGAACGCCGGGCGCCGCACAGCGTCCGCGGGCCACGAGCTGTGCGTGCGCCCCTTCCTGCACCAGGACACGCCGCACGAGGACATCGCCACCGTGCTCATGTACGCCACCACGCTGTCGCTGCATGCCAAGCTGTTCCACTGCCCGGTCACCGCGCGACACATCTTCGTCGCGCTGGCTCTGCCTACCGTTGCCTTATTCGCTCTAGGAATGTGTCATTACCTTTGAATGAGGAATAGTAACACGCTTGACCGAAAAAAAAGCATGATTAGTGAATCGATTGTCGCTTTTTTATGAGTATGATTATAGATTTCTCGCTATCTATATCTTTTCTTCGTAGTGTCAAGCGTATGCAGTGCTATCTGTGTTGATCATTATTCTGCCTTATTAGTCTGCGGCAGTCGAGCTATATGGTTGCATTTTTTTTTAATTAGAGCGGACATTTAAGTTTAATATATTGTACTTCGGTAAACCTACATTTGTAGCGTAATGCCATTATTAATGTATGCCAATCGAATAATTTACCAATCGTATCTAATTGCGAAAAATATAAGAGTTCCTTATACAATAAGGTATTTTACATTAGCAAATTAAATTATAAATTAGTTATTATAATTTCCAAATGATTAATAATTTTCAAATGAAACTCAGTGTATTATTAATTTTTATTTTATTACAACTATATATTTTCACATTATCATAACTTGATAACATATTGTGACTACAATGTATAACAATAAAATCCAACAAAATTACAATCTATTTGTGTTTCTACTCTCATTTTGGCACAGAAATCATTTCTAATTTGATTACAGGTACTAATATTGGGACATACAAGTACAGTACAACAAACACTAACTATCCATTGTTCTACATACATGCCGTTATTTCCTATCTCAATGACTGCGACATTTACATGTACAAGTTCTATAACTTAATTAATAGATCTTATGGACATAATATCTGTGAACTCCTATTATGTCACTATTTATCAAGGCAGATTGGAATTGGATAATTGGTAGCCGCTTATTTCTCACCATCTCTAATTAAGTAGAACCAGAATTAAATTATTTTTTTAAGAACCAGGCGTTTAAAATCACTTGTCTAATATGCTTTATAGATGCCATTTTCATTCGGTTATAATGTTCAACAATCAATTAAAAATCTATTTTGATCGATATTGAGTTGATATTAAGTCTCGAATCAGCCAGTTTCTTAATGGAAATGGGCTTTTTTCTGAAGCTGGATCGAAGAAATGTCACCGATCAGAAAGAGATAAGAATAAAAACGCTGTAACTTACACAAAAGTATTACAGGTCTATAGGATCTGTCAATACGTACCTGACATGCATCTCATGCGTTAATTTGGGTTTAGTATAACTTCGGAATAGTTATATCGTTTTTATATGATCTTCATAATATGTAAGGCATTGTGTTAAAAGATGAACAATAATAATTGGTAAAGTACT
>SJJU01006374.1:0-10078 GCA_012932125.1 Conopomorpha cramerella
AACAATAATATTATATGGTGATGAATTCAGTCGTGGTGCGCGTGTAGTTGTGCAGCCCACCAGTCGCGCACGTCCCGCACCGCGGCCGCGTCCTCGGCGCGCGCGCTCTCCCCGCCCGCCCCCGCGCCGCCGCCGCCCCGGCCCCGCCCCGCGCCCGCCCCGCCGCCGCCCCGCCCGCCCCGCCCGCGCCGCCGCTCGAAGCGGTCCCGCGCTGTCGCACGTTCGTACGTGAGGCTGCAAAACGCGTATGGTGAATGTTGTTGCAATAGATAAAAAGCTGAATTGGGACTGCCGAGGGGGTTGGCACAAACTGTACAGATGCACATCACTTATCCATGCTTTCAACACTTGCTTAATAATAACTTAAAAAAATAATGCTGTAGTAGCTGTCTAACAAGAAAACTAGGATTTAAAAATTTGAGGACGTTTCCGATGAACCAGTTTGTCTATTCAACCAATAATTTAAACACTCACTTTTACAGTCCCGTTATCTAGTAATGTGGTCAGTACGCAATAAGGAGTACATTAATTATTTCACCCACCATAAATATCATTGAAATAATAAAGTGTATTACTATGTAGTAAATACGTAAATATACCTTGGCTTTTCTTATTCAAAGCAGGATGTGGGTCGCTCAGTGTCGGCTGTAAGAACTTTTTAATCGGACTCTCTGGTCTGGAATAAATAGACAAAGAAAATCAAACACCAATGTCTATGTGCATAAATAAAACTTAAATTTTAAATACCATAACAGCTTTATACCTTGGTATTGTGACTGACGGTAATCCGGGCCGTTTGAATTGTGGTTTTGTCTGCGACCGTTTGGTTTGATTGTCGAAAGATGATGTTATATCTGGAAACACAAGAAATCGTGAAACACAGGAGGAAATAAAAAAAATATGCGACTAATACCTACATCAATAAATGTATAAGAATGAATTGGAAATTCGTGCCCTTCAAGTGGGACAACCAAGCAAGTCTTAAATAGTTCTGATTATACTGTCACTCACTCGACATAGTGGGCTGTGAAGCTGACTCCGTAATTTCAGTGCGTCCGGCGTTGGCCATACTTTGCTGTAAACAATAATTATTAATTTACAGTTAAACCACGTAACTCCCGGATCGGGCGCGGGGCAAGACGTAGATGAGCGCGGAGGAACTCTCAGACCTTTATGAGGATGAAACTGCGCGCGCTGGGAACAATGACATTGCTCAGTAGCTAGCGGCTTTGTATGTAGTCACTTGTACCGCAACCCGTCTCCACCTACCATTAACCCCGCGTCCGTTCCGCCAGATCATTTTCCTATCTATAATAATGTTACTTTAATCCTACGTTTGCAATTCGACGATTCTACATTAATGATATTATACGGTTTACCTGTAAGTCGATCTCCGCTTTTTCTTTGTCAAGCTTCTCGTTCCCGATATCGACAACCTGCTCGTTTGTCTTGCGTAGACCCGCGATCAAACTTGTTTGTTGTTTCTACGGGAAAAATATTTTTTGTAAGTATATAAAAGTAGAAGAGGCGAAAGAGATTTTCCAGGATTCTGACAAATGGAGGACCCTAATCGTGCTAAAGCGTGACATAAATGTACCTATATTAAAAGTGACATATATCGGTTTTATTAATTACCGTTTACAAACAAGACAGTTAATTCAGAGGCACAATTAACCATAAAACAAATAGTTTCTGTATTAGAGAAGAGCAGAGGTAGACAGAAGGACTTCCAGGATATGATAGATCCTATGTAAGTGACTTCGGATAACTAACATAAGGAAGGTATACATATTCTTTTAATTTACAATAAGGAATATATTACTCCTGTAATAAAAATACTTATGCCCATTTATGCGATTCATTATGACCTTAGTTTTGAATAAATCCTTGACAAAAAGCGAAAACATGTAAAATGTAATAGCGTAAAGTGGCAATCATGAGTACTTATTATCTCAAACAGAAGACATACGTTGGTGTTGGCGCGTATCTTCTTGAGGCAGCCCTCGAGCCAGGTGCGGATGGTCTGCTTGGCCACCTCCTCCTCGATGAGGAACTCGAACTCTTCGCGCGCCAACAGCTCTTCCATCTGTAGAGACTTGCGGATGTCCACCGTGCGGTACGACAGCATACTGCATAATACAAAATATATTACAACACTCATAAATATAGTCGTGGACGCCTGTTAATGAGGCATTTTATTATTTTAATTTAGTTTGCTATTTTCTCAAAAGATGACGCTACGGTGTCATATGTCGATCATCAATCAAACCCTCTTTGGTCGAAACTTCTTGCAACATCTTCAGTCAGTATTTCGTCTATTTAGCTGTAATAGACAAACGACATAGGAATTACTCTTGACCTCTATGTCATAAGAGGAAAATGAGTTTAAAGATGCCTCATTCATTCGCGTAGTTTCAGTTAATCATACAAGCTTTAAAATCTTTATTTCGCGCCCGCAGTATTCATAAAACATTGATAACTAACTTACATAACAACTCAAATAAGTTTATCTATATTATTTGTACATTTGACCAGTTTTAGAGACCTTTACTATAGTGCAGTAGCGTTGTCCTAACTTTCTGAATACCTCGTTTAATATTTTGGCAGAATCCTTTCCTGTGTATCACTGGTTAAAAGTTATAGCATTCACAACTTACTACTTGTCAGTTGCACATCAAATAAGGAATAATCCATTTCCAACTTTAATATCTTTGTTATAAATTACAAACATTTAATTATAACTTGAACGATAAATAGCCATCAAGAACATTTATAAAGGGCCATAAGGTAGGTAGTAACTTGATAACGTCGTGGAAGGTGACATCCTCGCCGTTGTGCAGGCGCTCGAGCTCGTAGCACATGTACTTGAAGAGCAGCCGCTCGCGGCGCGTGTCGCACTCCAGCCGCCCCTTCAGCAGCCGCAGGATGAACTTCACCTACTCGTCGGGCAAGTACAATAACATTTAAAACTAGGATATTTTAATATTCATCGTCATCAGCCACATGACGTCCAGCAGGCCTAGCACGCGCCTCAAAGACACGACATAGAACAAAAACGCACTGTGATTGGCTGTTATGCCACGCTTCGTGCGACTCGGCTTGTTTCATCCAATCGCAGCGCCTTATATATATTGTCACTTCTTTCTTGAAACACTGTGCTTGGGGGCCAGAACTGGACGAGGGTCTCCCTCAATGATTCCTTTATACATGTGGGGGGAAATGGCAATAATCGCCACGCTTGGCAGGCGGTCCCAGTGGTCCCAGACGATCCCAGTGGACCGCAGAATAAAAATAATTAACTTGTCAGGCTAGAACTGACCTAAAAAGCATCAAGACATGACGTCTCCGAAGGCTGTGGAAACCCATTTTGAATTATGAACATCAGTTTATTAACTATGTGAGATTCAAGATTCTACTGTTATTGTCCGTGTTTCATAAAACAAACAACGTAGACATCGGCCTCTATCATAATCTGAACAACTAGAAAATATTGTTGTAAGAAAGAAAAACCAACGATACTAGAATAAGTCACAAAATCAAGTGGTTGACAGGTCATATCTACCTTATGCAGTGACTCGCATACTTCCTATCTTCTTTATTCAGTTTAGTAATGATGACAAGTTTGTGCCTTACCTTTCGCACTGGGATCACACCTTTCTGATGGACGTCTACAATATTCCAAGTATTTTGGAAGTTCCGAATATCGGCGTACGACAATAGTGCATCTTCTTCGTTTGAGTAGAATAAAGAGAAGTTCTCCATTATAATAGCTGCAAGGAGAATAAATCATTGTTTAATGTTATAGTATTGAAGAGAAAGAATCATGTTGCTTTTAACATCATAAAACCTGTCCCGTTATTTAAAATTAAGTAACTTATTTTAGGATAAATTGTGTTCCTGTTAGTTTCTGATGTCCCAAGTGCTCAAGATTAACCCTTTCAAGGTTTAATAGATAATAACTTCCATGTGATAACAATAAAACTTATAGGTATCGTCTTAAACTGCGTGTCCGCAAAATTGTTAAACAAGTATGCTTTCTCTATTTTTTCCCTCTTCTAGTGTACTACTGGACTACCTATAGTGTACTAACCCACAAGCAAGTTGAGTACGATGTAAGTGATGATGACGTAGAAAGTGCAGAAGTAAGCGAGCGAGGCGGTGAAGTTCCCGCAGTCCGTCTCCCAGTAGTTGTCTCCGTGCGTGCAGTACGGCGGCGCGACCATGCAGTCGTGCATTATCTTGTTCCAGTCCTCGCCCGTCACTATGCGGAACAACATCGCCACGCTGTGGATCGGCGAGTTGAAGTTCGCTCGTCTGTCAGACAATACGAAAAAAGTAGGTATATTTGTCAATATTGGTACTTTTCTGTGTAAGTGCTGGAATACTAAGTTCGTTAAGAGGCGTGGAGCAACAAGAGTACCGGGGAACCTCATAAACGAATGGCGCTAGTTCCGCTTGACCCAAAACAACACGATTAGTTAATCACACTAATTGTTACTACAAGTTCATGTGACAGCACCTTACTTTCATTGGTTCATATGGTAAAGCACGCAGCGCCATCTACATTTAGCCTTGCGTTTTGTTCTCTATAGGAAACGGGAAGAACGCCGAACCTTTGTGCGTTGGTATGGAGGGGATGACTTTTTAAGTAGTTTTTTTTTAACGAAACGTATAAAATTGTACATTACCTGCCAATACCCTCTCCGTATTTGACATTACCAAATACTATAGTTCCGGCTAGCGCGTAGAAAAACACCAGAAGGAACATGCCGAATATGATGAAGAAACTTTTGCATACGCTCACGCCAACTGTCAGCATCAACATCTTGAGCGTAGTGTGTTTGCCCGTGATCGTGAAGAACCGTAATATTACTACCATGAAACCCACGAAGTAGGACAGGTCGTTCTGAAAAGGAATGTAGACTTGGGTTAGTTGGCACTTTATCAAAACGTATGAGTTGTGAATAGCTAGTGAAAGTTTGTTATTTAAGTCAAAACGGCATGTCTGACACTGTTTTATCAGGCCATTCCCGCGAGAATTTCTAGTACTACAACCGCTCTGAAGGACTAATGTACTAACATACAGTGGTCCGATTACCAATTAACGTAATTTATACAATGTTTATTACAGACCTACTGGAACTTGAGCTTGGTATATATTCGGAATAGTTATTCCGCTATGTATTTACCTGAAGCACAAAATGCATAAGGATCCATAGACAACCGGCGACGCTGACCAGCAGGTCGTATCTATTGCGGCGACTCTGCCAGTAGCCGCGCGGAGTGAACGCCACAGTCTTCAGTAGCACTTCTACTACGAACACTAGGGTGAGTAGCGCTGAGGTCAGGGCTAGGTACTCTGTGTATCCAGTTTCCAGGTTCCACTGTAGAAGAAGTTCCATTATGAAGTAATTAAGTCAATCTCTGTGTCGTAATAAAAAAGTCGTATACTTTAAAACGGTAATGGCTCGGTTTAATTTGAGTCTGTTGCGGTTTATGAAATTAGGATGGACACCAGCATTAATTTAGTGAGGAAATAAACTGTCGTTGGTGGTGGTATCACTCGTCAATGGTTCAAGTTGTCTTTTGAAGGTTTCAAGTTTTTACTGTTGGAGACAAGTGGCGTCATAATATTATGTCTAATTGAAATAGTTCGTACGGTAGTTCAATTGCTATAGGGTTGAGATGAAAAAGGCAATACACTGTTGATTTCACTTATTTAATTCTACATTTTCACTTGCAAAACAGCAGTCACCTATTGAATTTCCGCAGAAATACTCAGCTATTTCACGAAAAAAATATTAACTATAAGAAGATATGTATTGATAGATGTATGTAGATACTGACAGTGACGACGAGCAGCGAGCTGTTGACGATGACGACGAAGGCGATGATCCGCTTGAAGGTGAGGTTCTGTGTGACGTCATAGGCCAGCGCGCGCACCTTGCGCCCGTCCGGCCGCGGCGGCAGGTGCAGCGGCTGCGCTATCTTCAGCCGCTTCTTCAGGTCGCACCTGCGGGCACCGCACACCGCGTACTGTACCCACCCACCTACACCACACCTACACCACTCTTGCGAAAACTACTTTTATTAACCTTTTAACCGCCACAAGACAGTCATTTTGAAGTCTATGGTATTCAGAACAGAATTCAAAATCACGATGGCGGTTAAAAGGTATAAGTTTTGTATTAACACAGTGGATCTTCTTTGCTGTCCTTAAATAAATATATAAGTATTATTAAAAGGTTAATCTCAAGGTCTATTGTGTCTCCCTAAACCTTTGGGGTATGAGCGTGAAGCTATTTATGTATTCATACAGTGTAAGTGTAAAAAAAAAAGCTAAAAAAATTACACACAATCTAATTCTCGTGTATGTGATGTCCTCCTATGATATGAAGGATCCATCACAACGGAAAATTGAAGAGAAGTACAGCCCCAAATGTGAATGATTTCGCTTGCACACAGCATTTCGTTTCATGTGACAAAGCTTTCACTAGCTGTATAATCATAACAAAATCTCGCTACCGTAATATTCGGAAATGAATCGTAACATTACGTTACTTAAATAATTGATAAGATAACAAGCGTTTCACATAGCTATGTGCTAGCAATATCTTAATATATAAAAATCCAGTGTCATGATGATTGTTCCCAATGAACTCTTCACCAAGGCTACCGATATTCACAAAAGTTGACATTTATATGTTATTTCGTCCAATTTGAGACTATCTCTCAAATATTATATAGTGTATATTTTTCGTGACATCCACTGCTGGGCACAGGCCACCCTGGAGGTTATACTAATTTTATATTCATATTAATAGTAAAGACAGGACAACGTTTGTCGAGTCCACTAGTTTAAGTATAACTCACCAACGCCTCTGGTCAACAGTGAGCAGCGCGGTGCCCTTGTTCTCCGAGTAGTTGGCGATTACTACGCCTACGAACAACGTCAGTCCGATCATGCAGCCCAAGAATATGTACACGTGGATGTATATCGCGTGGACCTGGTACGGACAAAGTTTACCTTATTCACTTGTTACTAAGGAAATTTATTACTCTTCTATATGGGCTACAATACAACACTACTAATTTCATACTAAATAAGAGGCGACAGACTGCTCTAAATGAACATTTCATGGAAAACATGGAGGGAAATTACGCATACCATGAGGTGGGTTGGTGAACCATCACCGTTATATGCTTTAACATTCAAATGGCCTCATTTTGATGAATTTTACGTTGCGTAAACTTAATTACTTAATACTACGTTGGGTAAATCACGCTTGGTGAACTGTGAGTATTTGCACCGCAATTCGGTATTCAATAGACATTTGTGTGTACACATACTGTGTTTTATTTTAAATAGAGAATCCTCACCGGTCCCAGAGCTTTGATCAGCACGTCGCGCACGTCGAGCCATCCTTTGAACGAAAGCACTTCGAACAACGTCAGCATGGCGTCGCCTATGTTGTCGAAATTAAACCTTTTCGGGTTAGCCCTGCAAAATTAAATTTCAATAATATAGTATTTTATGCGTGTGTGTAAATTAGAAAAATCGAAAGTAACAGCAGCCTTTACTATACAATAACCCCCTTACCAATAAACGCGTTGTCACTTATACAACGGTTATTATGGTACTTGAATTGGTTATTCCGTATTTGACATACAACTGACAAGTTAAGTTGAGCTTTGTGTATCTCCGAAATAGCAATTCCGCCATTATTAGTAAGGCCATAAGACTTGAAATGAAAATTTGAAAGTGAATTTTTTGAGTAATTGATTGATATAACGTGTATTCTTATGGCATCCCACATCGGGTGAACAGGACCTACATGCTCATGTCATGATTCTGACCTCGCTCCAACTCAGTCCAAGTAATTGAAACTCTGACGTCTGAATTGCACCGATCGCGGCTTCATAATATTGGAGCAATGAGGATGTTATTGGTATATGCTGCGGATATTAAAATGTAGCGTATAGTTACCAGACTCTGGGCACGAGCATGGAGGGAAAGGTCTCGGCGGGTCCAGGGCGCAGCTTCATCTTAGTGACGAACACGCGGCGCAGGAACACGCCAACACAGTCCTCGCGACGCGTTATCGTCGGATCATTGCAGCGTGCCAGTCTGAACACAGGTTTATAAGGGCTATTTTTGCTTTGTAAACACTCTAGTAATGTGTTGTCCCGAAATTATTTTTTACTATTTTTTTATTTAAAACAATGATTGCTATGGAAAAAGGATTGTCTTATTTTTTAATGAGGGTCGGACAGACATTGTCCTGTCTTAACTATGAATATTGACTTCGAATTAGTATAATTTTACAAACTGTTTTCTTTTTTTTTTCATAAAACATTTCTCGTGAATAGCAAACAAAGCTACAAAAAATATTGCAGTTGGTGGTACAACGTGTGATGCCAGGGGAAAAGTGATTCATTTTTATAAGTGGTTTATTTATTACACGAACCTTCCGCCATAAAGTTGTACTCCGTAGCTCGCGAAGACGAACATCAGCATAATCAGCAGTGTACCTACCTGGAGGGTCATACAAAAAGTTTACACAACTAATTATTGCATTATTTATATTCAAAATACCTACCTATCAGCTGTGAACGTACGGTTTATCCCGTACCCTTTGGAATTTTGGGACACAATATATTCTATGTTACACAAAGATAATGCAGCATTCTAATGGTGGAAGAATTAATTTGAAGCTTATTCGTAAAAAAAACTTTGTAAATAAAAAATAAATAAAAATAAATACACTTCACGCCTTTAATCCCAAAGAGGGGTAGGCAGAGGCACTTGCTAAAGCAAATACCCACGGTTCCCCAAGCGTATTTAACCCAACGTGACAGGGGGTGAGCCCATCGCCGTTATAGGGGTTACACACCTTGTGGTGTGCGGGTTTCATCACGATGTTGTCCTTCACCGTACGAGCGTTGCGTTGCGTATATAGGCTCTGAAAAAGAGTCCCATTGGTATACGTCTAGTAGCCGGACTCGAACCCGAGACCTCCCGGTTACAAGTCAAGGGTCCGACCAACTGGACCACAGACGCTCTCTGGACCACAGACGCTCTATTTGCTTACATTGTAAATATTTTTTATATAAAATATTTTTAGGAACTTTTCAACACTACATTAACAATGTAAAGCTGCGCAGTAATGGAGTTATTTATTTATAAGAGACAGATGGTGTGTGGTGTGTGGTGAGTGGTGTGCAGTGAGAGACAGACCAGCAGTATCTCCTTGAAGCCGCGGCACAGCTCGTAGACCACCTTGCGCATGTGCGGCACGAGCGTGAAGATGCGCAGCGGCCGCACGCAGCGCAGGATCATGAGCAGCTGCGCGCCCGAGCCCGGCGGCACGCGCCGCGGCATCCACACCAGGAACGTCAGCGACACCTTACAGTCACACACACACCTACATGAGCAGCTGCGCGCCCGAGCCCGGCGGCACGCGCCGCGGCATCCACACCAGGAACGTCAGCGACACCTTACAGTCACACACACACCTACATGAGCAGCTGCGCGCCCGAGCCCGGCGGCACGCGCCGCGGCATCCACACCAGGAACGTCAGCGACACCTTACAGTCACACACACACCTACATGAGCAGCTGCGCGCCCGAGCCCGGCGGCACGCGCCGCGGCATCCACACCAGGAACGTCAGCGACACCTCGCAATCACACACACACCTACATCTTACCACCACTTACACCTTACGCCTTCATAAACACCAACACACATACTTTACACGATGAACGGGTATTTTGAACGGGTATTTTTACGTCGTACAGGTATTTCTTTATTTTTACTGCAATCAACTGTCTCTATCTATAAGTTTCTATACAGGTCGATCCAAATATTACATCCTGTATGGACTGATAGAAGTTCTAATAGTTCAACATATTATATGTAAAGTGACCTAGTGCCATCTCCTCTATCGCGCTATTAGTGTTTCTTGAGGGTACTGTAGGACGTAGATCATTTTTTCTTCCGCATCAGCTCGAAAACCTCAAACATTTTTAAGAGAGTTTCTTAGAAGTTTTTGATCCAAAGTAAATTATATTTACTA
>SJJU01006375.1:0-12422 GCA_012932125.1 Conopomorpha cramerella
CCTTATGTCGTGTATTGACAGAAATACATCTGGACTATCATACATGTGACCTGCATAAGTCGATTTTTGTTCTTGTCACTTTCCGACGTTCGGAAAATGTACAAGGTGTGAAAAATATAATAAATAAATATTTTACAACAACACACACATTGTCTTCATTCCATGTTAAGTAGCTAAAACACTTGTGTTATGAAATTCAGACAACGAATTATACTTACTTAAATACATATTTTATTTTTCTTTGGAATACATACTTATTTAATTAAAACACCCAGATACATTCAACAAGTACTTGAAAGCTCATCACCTAAATACCTGTCAGCGGTGGGACGAACCCACGACTACGGAATAGAGGCAGACATGCTGACCACTACACCAACGGGTCCGTCAAGACAAGACTAAACTTTTTCGTCCGTATAAGGTTTTTATTTGTAAGGGGAAGGTTTACTAATTTATAAATAAAAAAAATTGCTGTTTATTCGTGAAACAAAGTAACAATTAGTGTAGATTTTTAACGCTGTAGCCTAAACTGGACAGGTCAAACAAATTACGACGTACGGACGTAATAATTTGTTGGGGGTTCAAGTTCCGATACTAGATATGTATGCCGGCAGCGTTACCTAGATTTTTTTATCACAATGAACAAGCGTTTGACCACCATCCTGCCTGATGTTAAGCCGTTGCTTCATGACCACATCGTTATGTGGTCTACGATGGAGCACACTTGTTCATAAGGTACAATCAATGGCGACTTGAAGACCTTCAGACTGTACTGCGCAGGAAACACAGACTACGACAAGTCATTCCACATCCTGACGGTACGCACTATGGTATGGTTCGCGTAAATGTAAATCCACCTGGTATGGATGACGTTTTGCCGTTCTCCTGGTTGTCCTATTGTAAAAACGCAATGGGGGTATTAGGTTATGCAACTCCGTAGCACACTCTCCGAAATACACCTGATAGAAGACAGATTTCAATTCTGTGATAATTTCATCATCATCATCATCATCAGCCCATACCTGTCCACTGCTGGACATAGGCCTCTCCAATTGCACGCCACTGTGATCTGTTTTCGGCTCCTATTATATGCATGTATTATTATATAAACCTTCTTCAAAAATAACTCCATCAACTAAAAAAAACCGCATCAAAATTGCGTAGTTCCAAAGATCTAAGAATACATAGAGACAGACAGCGGGAGGCGACTTTGTTTTATACTATCTAACTAGCTGACCTGGCAAACGTTGTTTTACCAATATACTTTGTACCCTATATGTTACTCTAGTTTATAAGCTACAATACTGCCAAGTTTAAGCAAAATCCGTCCAGTATTTTCTGCGTGAAAGAACAACAAACATACCACCCATACATCCAGACATCCATCCAAACTTTCGCATTTATAATATTAATATTATAGTAGGATGACAATGAAGATTATTGTGGATGATCTCATCCACCGGAACAGTGGGTCAATAATCTGGTATACCACGGTAAGGTTGATAGTCACATTAATATGTATATGTGCCGAGGCCACATATGTACGTATTGGCTATGTGCGCGACGGTGGCGACGCGTAGCGTTTACAACATTTGCGGAAACTGTCAAATAATAACAATGTAAACATTGTTAGTTTTCTTTGCAAATAATAAATGAAACTAAAGATTAAAATAGTATTGTTGACATTATTTAAGTGCTATTTATTCAATAGTTTTCCTATAAAACACTTATTTCTTTTTTTTCACAGCAGCAATCCATTTTTTTAGTTGTTCTATTTTGTAGGACGCTCTTGGGAAAATATAAAATGTACATTTGCTATTGAGGCCGTTATTTTTATTTAACAACGCATTTCTTCGCTTTGATTTTGTTCTGCTATCAATAATTTGACAGCTGATCATCCGCAATTGTTTCCAATTTCTGCCGTGTTGTGCGCTGCGGTCGTTGTCTGTCTGCCACTACTCGCTTTGCACATAGCCAATAGATAGCAAGATAAGTGTAGAGACACGTCCCGTTGTAACTCAATATTGTTCACCGGGTTATAGGCGCGAATATAATCAAAGGGCCTTTCTAATTATGGCGGTATTGCTATTTCGAAGATATACAAAGCTCAACTTAACTTGTCAGTTGTATGTCAAATACGGAATAACCAGTTCAAGTAGACCTGTAATAACAGTTGTATAAGTGACAGCGCGTTTACTGGTAAGGGGGAAAGTGTGCAACTGCGTCGAAACGTCGAGTAAAACAACAAAGGAAAGCTGGAGCTTGTCTTTGAATATATTCGCGCCGATAAACCCGGTGAACAATATCTATCCTATAATGAAACTGTTCAGGGTCCAAAACTGTACATTGATTTTTTCACGCGAAAATCAGTGGAGTATATCAAATTGCCATCACTGTTTGTCCGCGAATCACGTCAAAACGGCTGGACAGATTTTGTTGATCTTTGGCACGCAGATTCCTTATTGAGTTATAATGTCTGTGCGCGTTTAATTAAACAAATTATCTAACGTCCTATTGTACTTTTGATCATTATATTCAAAGACAGATTAGACTGTCACATAAGCACGTAGTTCTTTGTGTATAAGTTCACAGTTTGTCATCCTACTAATATTATAAATTAGAAAGTTTGAATGGATGTCTGGATGGATGTTTGTACTTCTTTCACGCAGAAAGTACTGGACGGATTTTGATATAACTTGGCAGTATTGTAGCTAATAAACTAGAATAACATAGGCTATAAATTATATTTGTAAAACTAGGTACTATCCTGATACCCTGTGAAGCCAATATACTTTTTCTGCTCTCAGTGTATTGGATTAATAAAACTCATTTGATTTATTTTGACCTATCACATGTTTCCACATTCACATTATTTGTACTTTGTATGAAAATCGCAAATAATCACACTGTATTTCATTTAGTTCGAAGGTTTAAAATAGCAAAACACTGCAATATACGACGGTTATATTACGGTATTGCTTATTGTATTGTTTATATTGATACTAAACACTATAAAACTTATAAAGATTCTTTATTAAAGAAAATTGTTGATTGAACATAAATCAGATATGTTGAAGCGCAGTAAAAAAAACAAGCGTTTGACCACCATCCTGCCTGATGTTGAGCAGCGATGTGGTCTACGATGGAGCACACTCGTCCATTAGGTACCTATTCACCCGCGACTTGAAGACCTTCAGACTGTACTGCGCAGGAAACACAGACTCATTGTCATGTCATTCCACATCCTGGCGGTTCGTACTATGAAAGTAGACGCAAACCGTTTAGTACGCGCAAATGGTAAATTCACCTGGTATGGATGACGTTTTGCCGTTCTCCTGGTTGTCCTGTAGTAAAAACGCGATGGGGGTATTAGGTAAGCGAATTGTGCATTTCAATTCACTTACAGAGACGCTAGTATCTACTACTAGAATATCTTCGTCGTAGAGTTCAAACATAAAACGTAAAGTCGACTAATGAATGTTTAATGTTTATGAAACAGCAAGAGGAACGGATTAGTCGGTGTAACTATATACCTATTTGGAAGACGGATAGTAAAGTAAGATTAGCTGGATCACTATGCGCTCTATAGCCCGATCTTGAGACGGTTATAATTGTACTATCTAGTGACTAGTCTCTAGACTACTACTGGTATCATCTTTATTCAGTAATTAAAAAAATACATTGTACGTTACCACTAGTTTGTTTTTACAGTTTAAAAACAGATAAAAGAATGTTGACCGCTCCGACCAGTTGGTCGGATCCTTGACTTGTAACCGGGAGGTCGCGGGTTCGAGTCCGGCTACTGGACGTGTACCAATGGGACTCTTTTTCAGAGTCAGTGTACGCAACGCAACGTTCGTACGGTGAAGGACAACATTCGTGATGAAACCCGCACACCACAAGGTGTGTGAACCCTATAACGGCGATGGGCTCACCCCCTGTCACGTTGGGTTAAAATACGCTTGGTGAACCGTGGGTACTTGCTTTAGCAAGTGCCTCTGCCTACCCCTCTTTGGGATTAAAGGCGTGAAATGTATTTATTTATTTGTATATTGTACCTTCCTCTGAAACCAATAAAGAAAAAGATTTTTTTTGAGGTCAGAAATCAATCTGAAGGTCAATATGTATAATAAATGCATATAGTAGGGAAATAGTATCAGCAATTCACTTGTGCGAATAATATTATTATAAGTAAAAACTCCACGCCTTTTATACCCAAAAATGGGTAAGCACTAGGCAGTGGCACTTGCTAAACAAATGACCAAGGTTCACCAAGCGTGTATAACCCAACGTGATCGCTGTTATGAGGTTGACACATCCTGTGGTATGCGGGTTTCATCACGATGTTATTTTCACCGTATGAACGCTCCGTAGCGTACATAGGCTCGTAAAACGAGAACTAATGGTATCCGGTTGGAAAAATTGGAAACTGGTTCGAGGTTCTCCGAGTCTAATGAACAATAGTCAAGCATAGCATAGCGGTATAAAGAAAACATGTGAATTTCACTTGCGCACATTTGCCCAGTTGGTCGGACACTTGACTTGTAACCCGGGTTCGAGTCCGGCTACTGGACGTGTACCAATGGGACTCTTTTTCCGAGCCTATGTACGCAACGCAACGCTCGTACGGTGAAGGACAACATCCTGATGAGACCCGCACACCACAAGGTGTGTGAACCCTATAACGGCGATGGCCTCACCCCCTGTCACGTTGGGTTAAATACGCTTGGTGAACCGTGGGTACTTGCTTTAGCAAGTGCCTCTGCCTACCCCTTTTTGGGATTTAAGGCGTGAAGTGTATTTTTTTTACATTTAATTAGGTACGTCCATTCGTCTTACGGTTTTTATAAATACACGCTTCACGCCTTTTAATCCCAAAGCGAGATAGACAGAGGCGTTTCCTGAACAATTGACCACAGTTCACGATATTAAACCAAACGTGATAGGGGATGGTCATCGCCGTTTTAGTGTTCCCACACCTTGTGGTATGCGGGTTTCATCACGGTGTTTTCCTTCATCGTATGAGCATTGCGTTGCGTATAAAAGTTTCTTTTTTATCACTATGAACAAGCGCTTGACCACCATCCTGCTTGATGTTAAGCAGCGATGTGGTCTACGATGGAGCACACTTGTTCATTAGGTACCTATTCACCTGCGACTGAAAAAGAGTCCCATTGGTACACGTCCAATACAGCCAGTTAAGAACCCGTAACCTCCCGATTGCAAGTCCTATCCGACCACTGAAACATAGACGCTATGTTTTTGTTGTGCTTGTAACAAAAGATATAGGAAAACATGTACTAATTCATTTAACTAAACATCTAACTACCTATTGAACATAATATTCAGATACCCTAATTATCTATACAGTGTGTGGTCCACAACCGGGGAAAATATTAAAGTCGGAGGCTGTATAGGTAACCAGTAATTGAATCATTAAGGACCCACTTAGTTAAAGTTAAAACTTAACTTTTAGTCGTTTCCTATCGTACGCGTTCTTAAAACGATGAACAAATAAATCATTTCATTCCATTTAAAAAACATAAAATAATCTACCTAAAACAATAATAGACGTAAACAATTACAGTTTATACAAAATGAAACTAAAAAATCCGTTTGAGAGCGTCTGTGGTCCAGTTGGTCGGATACTTGATTTGTGATCTATAGTCTATTTTTTAATTCGACGAACCAATTTGACAGTTCCTATGCGTACAATATGATGATTTATTCCTATGTAAGTTAAACTGAAAATTTAATACCAATTAAAGATTGTCATCGCGTATTAAGCAGTACTTTATTGCAGCAGAGCACAAAATTGTGTGTATAGGAACTGTCAAATTGGTTCGTCGAATTACAAAATAGACTAGGAATAATTTAACAAGCATCAACAAATTCATCATCTAGTGTGAATGTTTGGGTGGAAACGTGGGGTTACTTAGCTTATAAGTTGTCGGTCGCAATTTATATCTGTTTATTGTTTAATATCTATATATTTTGTTGTTGCGACTAACTGTCGTGTCAGTTTGAATGCACTACACGATACTTACCTAGCCGATGGGTATAATTAAAAAAAAAATGTTTGTTATAGTAATTCATGAAATTTCTTTCTTACGAGTCTTACGATCGCAATCTATGCCTGCTTGTTTCTAAAAATTATAAGTAAGTAGGTATTTTTCTTGCTATTTGACCACGCATATTTTACGTTACACACTACTCATCCAGTCCATAATGGGTAATTTTTTTGATTACTTTCCAAACAAAGTTTGACAGTAATGACAGTTTTCCGCCCGAAAATCTGTCGGAAAAACGTCAAAGAAAATTCCCCATTCTTAATGCAACAGGACAATATAACAACACCTTGTCACGTGACATGTCATCACAATTACAAGACAAACTTACAAATCAGCCAAAATTTAATTTTACTAGAGAGCGTTTTGAAGGAAAATAAATGCTATAACTTCTGAAGGTTACAGTTGTCAGGCGCACAAATAGGGCCTTACCAATAATGGCGGTATTGCTATTTAGAAGATACACAAAGCTCAACTTAACTTGTCAGTTGTATGTCAAATACGGAATAACCAGTTCAAATAGAAATGTAATAACAGTTGTGTAAGTAAAAAGACGTTTATTGGTAAGGAGGATAATATCTAGACAGCAAGTACTAATAACAGGACGGCGTGGCCTCATCTAGAAAAGTCCATTTGTACCACTGGAGTACCATAGGACTTAAGTAAGTACTAATAAAAACAATTTTATTAGATACTAGTGAACGCCTCGTGGTTTCACCCGCGTAATTAACCTATTTAGTCGTATTTCAGCCGTTTTATCTCATCGCTACTTAAAGTTGCTTAGGAGTTAAAATAAAAAAAAATACCTGTTCATTCTTTCAATTCTACCGCCATGTTTTTTTTTCTTGTTTATTTTATAAGCCATACATCATTACGATTAAGCCGACTTCTACCGCCAAGTTTTAGAACCATACAATTATCCTCCAAAATTAATGTTTTGCTCATATAGGTAAATTTCAATCCCCTTTTTATTCCCTTAATTAGGGGGTGAATTTGGTGATAATGTTTTCTTATCTCACGTGGACATCATAAAAATAACCCCTGTGAAAATATTCAGTTTTCTAGGGTCAAGGGTTGATGAGTCAGTGATGAATGAATCAGACACGGCTTTGAGTTTTATATACCTACATAATTATATACCTATGTAGACAATATGACCAAAGTGCCTCTGCCTACCCCGCTTTGAGATTAAAAGGCGAAGTGTATTATTATTTATTGTTATAACTAATGGACGCCCCGCGATGTCATTCGCATAGTTTCAGTATGTTATACAAACTATAGCACCTTTACTGCACTGAGTCCAACAGAAACGGGATAAAAAGCGTCCCATGTTATTCATATATGATATAGGTATGATCCAATAAAGACAACTACACAGGAATCGTGAGTAAATGCACATTCGTAATTTTAACCTTCCATACTAATTGTGAAGGTTACTTTTAGCTTGCCAATCGAGGCTAAGATGGACATGTACGTCACCTACCACCAATACCGTTTGTAACGGTGGTAGAGGACAAGCTCATCTCGCCTCATAATTATTTTCCTAGCCCGAATATTGTACCTTATATACTTACTTATATATATACCCAACATACCTTGGGAGCTTTTTATCGAATCACAGAATGACGTTTTTGAATTTATAACTTTTCATGGCAAAGTATGTATACCGAATATTCAATACTGGCTTAAGTGAATAATGTCATGTAGTCAATCCCGAACATACGAATCACGCGTAGCACTCTAAACCAATGCGTTAAAGTCTATAATTCAATGCGATTTTATCGCTCGTTATACCTCCTACTTTGTCAGTAATTTATTTATTTTAATGACAGGGCAGAATGGGTCGTAACAAGATCTTACGTCTTTAGGATTGATGACTTAACAGCCTTAGGTACGGTTAGCAGTAAACGGAGTTCGCCGCAGCTCCTTTTGATAATGTTCAAAGAGTATTGACCTGTCTCTAAATGGAATAAAGTTCACATCGCCGTACGCAAAAGACAGTTTTGCGAACTGCTGCAACTTACGATTGTAATCCTTAATGACTTATACACTCGTTTCAATTTTCGATGAAGTAAAATATGTTGCGTTTGGTTGGAATCGTGCATTAAAGTTGTCGTGGATAATCGTTCTCTTTAGGCGTATTTACATGAGGGAACGAACCCCTAAGTAAAGTTATTCCGTAAGCTTAAATCCGTCGACGACGAGAGATGTATGGATGTGGATTAAATTAAAGTGGCGGTGGCTAATGAGCCGTTGAATAGGCTCGTTCTTCCGAAAGACAGTCGCGATGCGGTAAAATAAGCCTTATGTCTTTCACACTGAATGTTAAATCGTCCCGTGAACGTGACTAAATGGTTTTTCTGCATGTAATTTGCTATTGTGGTTGTTAAAAAGCCATACTGAAAATATCAACGCTCTCGAGGTCATATCCCGCTTGTCGAGGGGGTAGCAATAAAACTTCCTTAGTGTTACATGGATTGTCCTTGAAAGTGTAAGTAATACTGTTTCTTGCTGTTTAGAACCTAAATATAATGATACCTGTTATATAAAAGGCGGACTGAACCCACCTCAGACCAAAAATAACATGGCTTGCAATCTAAAACCTGACGTTTAGAATAAAACCAGAGAACAACAAGCGGGAGTAAAAGAGCAAGTGAAGTACTTTCTTTCCCTTACTACCCGTAGTAGGATAAATTGGATCCAAACCAAGTACATAATTTTCGATACATATTGGTGGAAAAGACACAGACTGCCGTGTTACTCGGCTTGCAAGTCTAGTTGTGTTTGGTCCTAGGAGAGACAGAGACAGAGAGAGAGAGAGAGAGATATGTGAGACCTAATACATACACTTCACGCCTTTAATCCCAAAGAAGGGTAGGCAGAGGCACTTGCTAAGCATTTACCCACGGTTCACCAAGCGTATTTAACCCAACGTGACATAACGTAAAGTCCATCGCCGTTTTAGGGTTCACACACGTTGTGGTGTGCGGGTTTCATCACGATTTTGTTTACCGGACGAGCGTTGCGTTTCGTACATAGGCTCTGAAAAAGAGTCCCATTGGTAGTCCAGTAACCGGACTCGAACTCGGGACCTCCCGGTTACAAGTCAAGTATCCGACCAACTGGACCACAGACGCTCTTACATCTACGATCTTACCTAATACATACCTACTTTAATCCGTCATTATATATCAATGAGTGTCTTTGGTCCGGTTGGTCGGATACTTGACTTGCAATCGGGAGGTTGCGGATGCGAGTCCGGCTACTGGCCGAGTTACAATGGGACTCTTTTTCAGAGCCTATATACGCACCGCAACGCTAGTACGGTAGACAAAATCGTAATGAAACCCGCACACCACAACGTGTGTGAACCCTATAACGGCGATGGACTTTACGTTATGTTAAATACGCTTGGTGAACCGTGGGTATTTGCTTAGCAAGTGCCTCTGCCTACACAAATTTGGGATTAAAAGGCGTGAAGCGTAATTATTTTTATATATCAAACTAGGTATACATATACATCGCGAGCCATTATTCTGGGACATCGATCAAACGTGTCGCAAGTTCGCTAGTTCAACGAATCCCGATAATATTTGTACGATTTTGTTAACATTCCTTTTTTCACAATGATAAATGATAGCGAGAAATAAATGAGCACCTAACGACTACGGCGACAGTGTTCAAATTGGTCACAAATTGTGGGCCAGAAATTTAAGAATAGTCCGCCTCGAGGGCTCTGGAATAGTGACTTTGTTGGATATTTCTTTTTTTTCACGTGTTTTTTTTTGCGAGACCGTTGTAATTTCGAGAGTAGTATAAATTGCTCCGCATTACGAAAGTAAATCAACCTTTGATGTCAACGTTTGTTTTAAAAAAGGAGGTTTTATTCGCCGGTATTTTTTCTTTTTTATGTTTTGTTACCTCAAAACTTTTGACAAGGTAAACCGATTGGAATGATTCTTTTTTTGTTTGAAAGCTGGTGCTTCCTCTTTGGTGACATTAATATAAATAATTTTTAGAAGCGAATGGCATTTTTTATGTTTACCCTTGACCTAGTTTTATTCTTAGCCTATGATAGACCTTGTGTTATCCGTTGTAAAATTTAGTTGAAATCCGTTCATTTTTCGTGAAAGTATAAATTTCTCATCTATTGCATTGCTAATATTAAGAGTATATAAATAGGTTTGAAGGAATACGTAGTGACCAAGATTGAAAAGGGCATGCTTCGGTGGTTTGGGCATATGGAGAGAATGGTTGAAAGTCGATTGACAAAAGAGATTTATATGGGTTATGTAATGAGCCGGGTGAGTGAGCCCCAGAAGGACATATATAGACCAGATTGGTGATGTCCTGGCCGAAGGTGGCGTGAAAAGTACTCGAAACCGGAGGTCATGTATGAATGTAGATGAAGCAAAAGGGGTATGTCAGGATCGTGACAAATGGAGATCTGTAGTATCTGCCTACCCCTCTGGGAGACAGGCGTGAAGTGTATGTATGTATGTAATAAATATGTCTCCTTTACGTCCGCTTCCTAGAGGGGCAGGCGGAGATCATAAGCCTCCAGTTATCACTATGCAGGCAAATCTCTATCGCCTTTTCCACATAGTTTGTATGTATCGCGTGCATAAAAAATTTTAAGTTTTATTTCGAAGTCATGTTCTTATAAAGCATTGATAGAAATGTTATGGTGTTCTATATACCGTACTATGTTGAAATAGGTCTTACATCTAAGCAGCACCAGTGTCTTTAAGAGAAAATTACTTTTAAATGTTACTAAGGGCGTACATATTATAAATATTTAAGCGTCTGTGGTCCAGTTGGTCGGACACGTGATTTGTAACCGGAAAGTCGCGGGTTCAAGTACGGCTACTGGACGTGTACTAATGGGACTCTTTTTCAGAGCCTATGTACGCAACGCAACGCTCCTACGGTGAAGAGCAACATCGCTATGAAACCCGCACACCACAAGGTGTGTGAAACCTACAACGGCGATGGGCTCACCCTCTGTCACGTTGGTTTAAATACGCTTAGTGAACCGTCGGTATTTGCTTAGCAAGTGTCTCCACCTACCCCGCTTTGGGATTAAAAGGCGTAAAGTGTATTTATATTTATTTTTTGACACGTGACTAGCGGTTTTGTGCAATCAGTACCACCCTTCTTAACGACATCTGATCGATAAATACCGTTCTAGGACGTCCCCTACCCACGTGACCTTCTATCACGTTCTTGTAAATCCCTTTCGTTAATCTAAATTCGTTCATCATCTCGATGCGACCACTAAAGCTCGCCCCTTTTCAACTTTTGTCACTTTATCTTCTTTCAAACCGAAACTTTTCCTCATCACACTGTTTCCAATACCGTCTCGCCTCGTGACGCGGCTACGCTTGAGTATAATTACTACAAAACTTTAGATAGTAAAATATACAATATTATAAGTTTTTTTCTACAATATGATGTATCTATAATATAAAAATGAATTGCTAAATGTGTTGCTAAGCGCAAAAGCTGAGAAGAATTGAACCAATTTCCTCTATACCATTTCTTTGTGCTTATTAATGTCAGATTCATTCGAAATTAATATTCATAGTTAAGACTAGACATAACATATAACCTTTCTCTTGAAACATTATATATACCTACTGAAAAAAACCCGCCTAATATTAAAGAACTAAGCATACAGTCATAGGAACATAAATCAGGAAGCGACTTATTTTACTATGTATTGATGATAAAAAGACGTGACCAAAAAAAACAATCAACCAATTACATTTATCTCAATGTTTTTGTTTTACCCTTCAATCTTACGTAACCTTAAACCTGGGCGAATAAAAAAACCGCATCAAAATCCGTTGCCTAGTATTAAAGTTCTAAGTATACATAGGAACATAAATCAGGAAGCGACTTATACTATGTATTGATGATAAAAAGACGTGACCAACAAACAAAAACAAAAACAAACATCCAAACCAAACAATGAAATTTATCTCAACATTCTTGTTTTACCCATCGATCTTACGTAGGCTTACTTGGGCGGATAAAAAAACCGCATCAAAATCCGTTGCCTAGTATTAGAGTTCTAAGAAGACATAGGTACATAAATCAGGAAGCGACTTATACTATGTATTGATGATAAAAAGACATGACCAACAAAAAAAAAACAAACATCCAAACCAAACAATTACATTTATCTCAACATTCTTGTTTTACCCATCGATCTTACCTTACGGACAAGCAGTGGAATCCGAAGTGCGCGTATCTCCCGGCCGTTCCCGTAACCCGCCCGCCGAGACACGCCGGCGACTTTGGCATCCCTCCAAAGTCACTACTAGTGAGCTTTTAGCTCCTTTGTCCGAA
>SJJU01006376.1:0-12296 GCA_012932125.1 Conopomorpha cramerella
TATTTAATTTCACTATATTGTTTGGTTTATTCTAACCTAAGTAATCGTGTATTTGACACACTTTCTTATAAAAGAGTATCATATAAATAAAGTTTCATATCATCAATTACTGTTGAAAATGTACCCGAAATTATCTGCCAGTCTTCGAAAATAACAAGGTGATTTTAAATCTACATATACTCATACTTACTTACGTAAGCAGAATGCGTTTATGTGTGTGTATGAACAGAAAGAATTGTCAAAGACAATGAAAAGTATTACATAACGATAGGTTAAGATGGCAAATGTTTTTGAAAACTGAACACAGATTACCGACTACACAATACTATACTACAAAATCTAGAAGTAGAAGTTATTTTAACATGCAGAAAATGTGTAAAAATAAAATACCGACATGTTATGAACCTGCTTGGTGGTAATTTAGCTATAAATTAGTGGCAGAAATTTGCTATTGCAATTTTCTATTGCTATTGCAAACGCTTAATGGACTTCTGTTATAAAAATATTTAGGAATTCATTGCGAATATATACATACAGTTTGGATATAAAATACTATACAAATATTCTCTCGAGATTCTTTCAATGCAATTAATACTAAGCAAGAAATCTAGACTTTCCAATCTTTAATCTAAGATCGAAATGGCCAATACCGTAATTGTTTTAAATGAACAACAGTTAAGATTCTTCATGCACGAAATCATTGTTATTTGGTGTGAAAACCAAAGTGGACCATACGTAGTTACCAATGGTGAAGATATACTATGAGTAATAATTCCAAAATAAAAAATAACCCTTTACCAATAACAACAATAACAAAAGTGCCATTGTAAGACTTACACATTTTTTGTCTTCGGATAATTCAAGGAAAATTCAAGTTATAGAAAAAGAGAAAACATTAAGGAAGCTACAAATTTTATAACTTTTGGTAATAAGTAACGGGAAATATTAGAACGGGGTAAGTTCATAACATATTCATGTTCAATTTCATTTGAGAAGTCTTTGAGATAATCATAAATCAGCACGTATACGGGAAAAATAGTTAGGGTATTAATTCAGGAATTGAAGAAAAATATATCGAATCACAGCTCAATGAAAATAACGACATAAGAAGACTGTTAATTTTTAAGAGACGAAGACAAATTCATCATTCATGTGAACAATGATATACAGATAAAACTTGCGTACGTTCCAAAGTTGTTTATAAAAATAATTCCGTATCGTTCACCTGTCAAAATAAGGACTATTGCACAAAGATTGACGATCAATCACAGATAAGATAACGCATTGTACCTATTGAGACATTACTCATTTTAACGTAGCCATTTTGACATGTGTTTAAAATTTAACAAAGTACCGCATCATTGGCAGAAGGTTTTGCTAGTAAATTAAGTTTTGTTAAATTTACCGATGATTTGATTATGGAATTTGAGTCTCATGATTGTCCGATTACATTCAGCTGTAAGTATGCTTCTTTTCTGAATAAAATCCCAGCGTTCCTAAATGTGGCATAAAAAAAAATAAGGAAAAAAAGGTTGGCTATGATCAAAAACTGTGTTCATAAGTATTAGCTGGACCTTTCACAATCATTCGAGGAAAATTATACGGATATAGTAATACACCACTATGCAGTTAAGGGTTGAGAGTGGATAATACCACGATAATGTCACCACTTTAGCTCAACTTTTTCCGGCATGACGATGAAACTCTGTGAAACAATTGGGAACCAGAACCTAACCACTTTTCAGTAGGTACCTAAGAATAAAATAATTTTCTTAGTTTTCGACACGTAAAATGTACCTATGTACAGTCGGCTAAAAATCTGCTCTACCACCCTAAGGTTGAATGAAACCCATATTATGGCCATTTACTAAGATACTAAGGTCATTTTTTTACTTCGCACAATATACCAAACGATAATGTTGTTTTAGTGACCCAGGAAGTGTGATCAAAACTTTCTTAGCCGTTCGTAAATGCTGTATTATATTTTTGTTCAGACTTTGATGATGATGACGACTGTAACTCGCTGGTTGACGTGACCAGAAAAGTGATTGATAAAGAGTTATCAGAATTACACAACAAAACAACCAGTTTGGGAGCTGAGTCAATATTTGATCGTCTCTCAGAGAAGTAGGGAGATGCGTAGGTACTGCAGATCTTGAATTGACACACTTATCTCCTTCGCCTCTTCCAAATATATACGAATTACTATACTTTTCATACCATTTTTCATTATTATTCAATCTAGTAAACTTACCTGGATCTGCAGCCCTAGCAAGGGCGTCAAGAAAGACACGACATGGAACAAATACGCGCTGTGATTGGCTGCTATGTCACACATCGTGCGACTTACTTACTTTGTTTCAACCAATCGCAGTGCCTGATATGTCTTGTCATTTCTTTCTTGGAGCGCTTTGCTAGGGGCGCTGTCACCGTCTACCACAACAATATACTTATTACTTAAATCTTAATCACTAATTCATGTACTTACATGCTTACATGTGCCGTTTTATACTTTAAACTTTTTAGAATCTTTGTTTTTGACAAATCTAGGTATTTTTGTACTGTTATTTTGATGTCACATTAGTTTGCAGTGTGTATGGAAAAGAGCTTGTTTAATGACCATAATACATCGCTTGTGATCCTGTTCCTGTGGTATTTTCCATTGGTTTCTAGCCGTCGATAGGTTCTCAGGAAGTAGGCGGCCACAATACATATTTAGCAAAATTAAGGCAATTTGAGTCACATTTGAATTTATTTACTTTTGCAGTATTTTCTTGATATCTTCTCATTATCAATCGATTTTTTAAACACTTCATGTGCCTGCGAGCGTTTCCATGAACCAAGCATTTATTCACGACAGTGTTTAACGGTGAACCTAATTAGTGCATGCACGTATTAGTGCTCAGTCGACCAGCTGGAGACCTAAGTCCTACATGGACCTAACTGTCATGATCAACGTTACTTGACCGCTTGGCTGTCACACTTGCATAGGTAAATGTATACAGCGTCACGACTGCCAGAGGAGTTGGTAGGTAGGTAGATAATATACTACCGGGTTTATGTCACTTTCTCCATCTCCTAAACGGTAACCATGGCACAAACAATGGAAAAATGGAAATAGTGAGATACACCTGTTTCTCTACTTGTCGCGCTAGTCCATCTTGCTTAAAACTGACACTTATGTCCTGTGTTCTGACAGAGCTTCGCAAAATTTAGACAATAGCAAATTATAACGAGTTTCATTTATTAATATATTAAGGGCGTAAACAAAAATAACCTTATATATTTTTATGCAATGTACCGATCGGAGCCTGCAACCTAGTTACAGGAATAACAGAAATACAGTTTTTCTTGTTATTAAAATTGATGACATGTTTCCTAATAACAGATCTTCGTGTGTCTTATAGATTCAGAATTTCCCATACTGACCGATGTAAACAGACCTAAAAATATAGACAAGCCCTATAGACAAGTCTGTAACAAAATACATACGTCCATTTTTCTCAACAACATTTGAGTACTTATTACACATTATTGATTTTAAAACACTACAAATAGCTTTAAAAACAATAATAACCAATATTCACAGTCCAACGGCTGGTCAAATTAGATAATACGTGGTCCCTGACATGCATGCCGTTTTGATATTGCAAGTAAACTGATCGAAGATGATAGCATGCTCTCACTTAAGTAGGAACAAACTCTTTGTATGGTACGCCCTATCTAGTACGCTAGTAGATCGTTGAAACATCCTGTATATGATCTCCTGTGTATGATCTATGATACTAGATCGTTGAAACGTCCTGTATATGTTTAAATATTCTCTTGGGCCTGTGTTCCTTAAACATTTTAATAGAAAAAAAACAGAGTAGTACGAAAGTCAACTTCTTACCACATCAATAGGTTTTAGGTAGAGTTATTGACAACTACCCACATCTCACAAAGGTTTGACACAACGCCATAGGTCGTGAGTATATGTAGGTTTCTAACTATCGAAAAGACCTCTGTGTAAATGCAATATTATGAAAACAATGTCTATTGGCACACGCACCGAAGTGCGAGAACTGACGCCGTTATTGCGAAAAGAAAACGGTCATTCTTGTAATCGATAGGGATTGGTACATTGATGCGTAGGTGGGTATTACAATAGCTTCGTTCTATACTAGTGCAGCAATCAATATAATAAATTGATGTGTGTTGGTCTTCACATTCGAGTTACAGTGGGGAGATTCTCATGACTTTTATTAGACAGATGTTAGGTGAAGAAAAACACACGCAGAAATGAAAGAGGAGATAATAATCTTTAACCTTACTACGTAGCAGACTATTGTTCCAGAAGTACATCGCATTGTATACATCGCATTTCGATTGAATAGCGACATCCTTTTGGACTTAAAAGATCTTGACAGTGTTTGGTTTGAGAATATTTTGTATGAATTACCTAAGTAGGAACAAAATTCTGACAAATAAACGTCAAGAAAAACTTCAAAGCTAGAAGGAAAACTTTATAGCTAAAAGGAAAACTTCATAGTTGGCTAGCAAGCTTATAATCGCGTGGCACACTTACCTGTAGACCACAACGACTCTAACAGAAGATCAGTTAAAAATAATAAAAACAATAATAATTTAATTAGATACGTACCTACCTACTATTCATTAATGAGGTAAATTACTTACTCAACTTTCAATAATTTAATTTGTTGTCACAGTTTCAATTTTGCGCTACAGTTGATATTTTAACGTCTTTTTTATTTTGTTCTTATCACTGGTTTGCGTGAACTTTAACTTCAATAAATCGGTCGGTACAATTCTTTTATCAACTACATATTTCCAGTGACAGTCTGATATATCTACGAATAGTGATATGTCGCCCAAAGCATTGCTTAAAAGAAACCAACATTTTTAAGTTGTGATAATAATTGATAAAACGATTTTGAGTAAGCATTTCTAGTTCTGTTTACTTTATGATATGCTCCCAGAGGGGTAGGCAGAGACTACTATCTGTCACGGTCCTGACATGCCCCTTTCGCTTCATCTACATTCATCAATTTTCTATACACTGACCTTCGGTTTCGAGTCCACTTTTCACGCCCACCTTCGGCCACCTTATAGAATAAGAATAATATTATGATATAGTATTCAAATTCAAACGCAATAAAAAAGTATATATTAACTATAGCAAAAAAAATATCTCATTTTATTTCGCACACTTGTTAACAAGATATAGGTATAATTGACGTAACACCATCGAATTTTATATGACCTGCCTGAACAGCTGCCTATATTTTTTATTGGAAATAAGCAAACGTTTGACTACCATCCTGCCTTATGTTAAGTTACAACGTGGTCTAGAACGGAGTACGCTTTCCTATCGACTGTACAATAGAAGCTACATCATACAAACACCGTGAAAGTTGTCCCTCCAGATGAACGCTCCCAGCTCGAGGCGAAATACTTAGGAAGTCACGATATAGCATTTATGTACTTACAGCTGATGCCTCATTTTGCTAACTGACTATTGATTGCGAGTAATTTCCATTGATTTTCTCTGTAATCATTGGTATCTATTGATTTCCTGTTTCTATGCCTAACGTACCTTTATACAGTCTGCTAGAGGCGTTGTCTGGGATTATTGCAGATTTGTATTATTCCAGTCAGCACACGCTAAAGAAAGGTAGATAAAGTTGGTAATTTAACTATTTCTTTATTAAACGGTTAAAAACTTAAAAATTTGCTAATTTAACTACCAAACTTTTGGAGGTATGACTTGCTCTTTCACTTCTAACATGACAATAATTGTTACTAACTATAGACAAGATAATGTCGAGTACGTTATGTATAAAAAAATATTAAAACACAAACTTGAATTAGGTAAGTACTTTACGGAAGTTTAAGCCACTCCGACTTATTGGCTGAATGTAAAAAGAAATAAATACTTAAGTATAAGTTTAAAGCCCAAAAACGAAGAGCTAGTTGACTGTACCTTTAATTTGGATTTCTCGTTTGGGAAAACATTATTGTTATTCAATTTGATTACACGGAAATAAGTAGATTGAATTATGCCTTACGTAAAGTACTTAGGTACTTATTATCTAATAAAACGTCCACAATCCTTAGTTAGTTGATTCTCTTTCCTATCGACGTTATTCGTTATTATAAAAACCTTAATTTCCTGCATGAAGTCAAATGAACCGCAAAGTTATACTTATTATGTACGACATCACACCTATCCTTCATTTGTCATAATTCGATTTTATAAAACCAGTACTAAATACCTTTTCGCTCAAAGCGGGTAGACAGAGCTAGTTGCTAAGCCAAAATCTCCACTAACATTATAGGAGGTGCACATACAAACAAACCGTATATAAACCTTTTGGTTTTTTATAAGGTTTGTTTGTATGTCCACCTTTTGAAAAAACTATTCTGCTTTTTTTTTGGTATTAAACGGGATCCATTTTAGTACGAACTAGCTGATCTGGCAAACGTTGTTTTGCCAAAATACAAAATAATAATATTTAAGCCTACCTCAAGAATCACTCTATATATTGAAAAACGCATAAAAATCCGTTGCGTAGTTTTACAGGCACAGACGGGAGGCTTTGATTTTATATTATTATATGTATATTGATTGCGTAATGTGATAAGGCAAATCTTTCCGGTTTCAAACTAAGCCAAAAACAGCCTAGATTAATTGTTGTCTTAAATAACATAGAGGTACTTGATTTTTGATGACCGCAAACAAATTTAATCATCCATGACAACAAATTAAGGTAAAAATTCACTGTATGTTGGTTTTATTTTAAATTTGCTGATTTTTCATCGAAGTCTTAGTTTTACCTGTTTATAAGGTTCACTATCCCGTAGCACAATATGTACATTTTTGATGCCACCTACGTATGTAAACGGAGCTAATCTGTTTGTCAACATTAGATAAGTTCAAGCATGACCTCGACGACGCGGTTTGTGCAAGCAAACACAGATAACCTCAGCGATTGCCAAATTTCGTTATAGTAAAACAATGTGCATACAAGTAGGCAGGTAAATTGAAATTAATAATTATAATATAACTAGCAAACACGGCGAACTCCGTTTCGCCACCAGATGGCTTCGTTTCGTTTTCCCGCTTTTCTGTTGAAATTTTTCTTAAATTTTCTTTGCTATAAACCTTACGGAGCCTGAGACCTTTCAAACGAATGCGAAACCGTGGAAATCGGTTCGTGCGTTCTGAAGCTATAACGTCAGGGAGGAAAACCCGACTTATTTTTATATAGTAGATAATAATCATCATCATCAGCAGCCCATACTTGTCCACTGCTGGACATAGGCATCTCCATTTGCACGCCAATGTGATCTGTTTTCGGCTTCCTAATAAAATAAATCACTTAAAATATTCACTTAAATATTAAGGGTTAGCAAGGACCTCCACTGTAGGTGGTCCTGTGTTGTGGGGTAAAATTAAGTCATGGATATATCCCTAGTATGCCATTTACCTGTAGGTTCTTCTTTAACCCTGTTATCAGAGGGGTTACATGCATATATAAAAAAAATGAATTCCTGTTTTCCCTGATGTCGTACGTCACGCACGAATAACTGGGCCGATTTTACTAGTTCGTTTTTGTTTTGTTGATAATGTCTGTAGAAAATAAACGAAAATTTACCAAGGATATTATTGTATATATTCGAAATCAATATTCATAGTTAAGACAAGACGTAGTCAGGTACTAGTAAAACAAAAATTATACGTGATATTTCTTATAACTTTATCAGTACATTTCTTAATTTAGTTATTCCTATAATATGTTGGCTCTTTCTAGAATATTCTCTTACCAGACGCAATTGTGCCGTCTTCAGCAATATAATTCATTAATTTCGAAATGATACTTTATTTCTAGTGTAATAAGATTGAAGAGAAGTATGTAAAATTATTTAATTTTTTGTTAGGAATTTCACGTAAAACCTCGCAACCTAGTTTCCCAGCTTTTTAATATGAACAACTTTTACTACATGCGACAATCAGATAACCGGTTGAAGTATGTATTTCTTCAATAAAATAATAAAGTCAGATAATGATTATATTATTTTTTGTATTTATCTGTCATGGCTATTGATAGATGTTAACATTACTACTACTACTACTAGAATAACTTATTCAAGCTGTATTTTAGAAGCACTGTACTGTATGTGTGTACTATCTAACAATTTCAGTAGGCATTGATGCGATTGGTCGACTTGTAATTGTTATTTGGCTGCGTAGAAGTTGACGCGTGTGAAAGTATAATAAAGAAATCCCCCACGCTTGTATCAACATTTCGTTTCGGTTTCAAGATAACACTCTCACTATTTCAGTACTCAGATATTTATACAAATGTACTTTATACAAGTCTATCTTTCATCAAGCGGGCCAATGAGCCAAGTATGACTCATGCCTGTAATTCCATTAAGGGTTCCAGAAGTAGCTGTCATTAATAACTGTATATCGATGGTTTCCAGCCAAAAAGGCCTAAGCGACATTTTTGTCCAAAATTAGTTGAGTATGCAGTTTGGATCGCCTTTTTTTTCTGCGTCGATTCGTCTAGGTTTCATATGACGTAGTTTGATGTCGCTTACGCGGTAGAGATTATGTATTTTTCTCCCAAAACATTGCTTTATTTAAACTTTAAGCCATTCTCCTGTAAAATTACTTAAATGCCTCTTAGACCTTTTTGGCGGGAAGCCATCGATATGTACTTCTATTCCAATCTAAGATTCGTATAATAATACCTTTACCTACTTATAAAATAAAAAGAAAAGATTTTACTGTTCGCTTGGATTGAATAGGCTCCGAAACTACTTGACCGATTTGAAAAAAATATTTCGGTATGTTTATTTATTTATATGTTGTGAAGCTACACTATATTTCGTTTCGTATCGACGGGATCGAAAAAAAGTGAGTAAAACCATGCTACTGATAATGCCAGCTAGGATAAAATTATTAGAATTATTTTAATTTGCGGTCATATAGTAGTATGTCTTAATTTACTGTATCTAATTATTTTGTAATTCATAATTGTGTCCACACAATAAATCAATATTTATTTTAAAACAAGAGTTTCATAGACATTCTATTTGAGTAGCAATTATGTACCATTGTGAGTACACTACGCTAAAACAGGGTTCATTATTGCTTTCGATGAAATAAATGAACTATGGCATGTATCGATTGAATAAATTGTGCTGGAAATATTCTAAGGAAAAGTTTTATGTTAGAATGTTAACCTTTCGTGTGTAGCTTAAATCAATCTTTGGTGGTTAACACCACATTTTCATGGTCCGAAATATTCAATAATAAAATAACACAAGTAATAAAATTTCTTTCGGTTGCACATTTTGTTCGACATACCTACACCCACCCATTCGCGGTAGGTTTAATATAGGGTTGAAATGCCACGTCCCCTAAAAAAGGACTAAAATGCAATTTCGACAAGTGCAGGGGCCGAAATCCACTTTAGTCCCCGTGACGTCAATAATTATGCCCGAAACGAGGGGGAAGGAATTATTTGAGGGAGCCAGATGATCCCTTTTGAAAACGACGTTTACTTGCTACATTTTGAAAATCAATGTTGTGTATTTTAAGTCCTACTTAGCTAAGTTCTTTGAAGAAGAATCGTGGAACTAAAATGCGCCATAAAGCGCGATGATTTCATCCACGTAGTTTTACCAAACATTATCATGTTTTCTACCCGGTTCATATGAAATGTATGAGAGGATTAAAATCTTCTAAGACGAAAAACCATGTTCTCTGGCTTTTCCTTATCTGACTCTCTACTCCTTTCCACCGGCAAAACAAAGTCGCCTCCCGCTGTCTGTCCTATGTTTGTCTAGATCTTTGAAACTACGCAAAGTATTTTGCGGTTTTCTTTAGTAGATAAAGTGATTATTGAGGAAGTTTTATATGTATAATACATACATTTACATATAATAGCAGTGAAACACTGTTAATAGTGCATATTGGCGAAACAACGTCTTCCGGGTCATCTAGTTAGATATAAAATATATGTTATATATGTTACGTACTGCCTTTAGTTACGTTAGGTTACCTGGAAGAAATCGCTATGAGCAATAATGTCGCCTTTTGAAAATCTTCCATTGTAAATTTTTACATTTGTAATGTACAGTGTGCAATAAAGATATCATTCATTACCTTCAATGAATGTTGTAATATATGTTTTACATTAATGTGTATAAAGTTTCCTTAGTATAAACCCTCAAATATGTGTATAAAATTTCATGATTATTTAAATAGTTTTCACGTGAAAGCGTAACAAACGTTAGCAAACTTACATTCACATTAATAGTACAATAAGTAGCTACTATAGCATGTAGATAAATGCAAAAGTATCTAATAGAAATTTAATGCATGATTGCTACATATAATTATTCATGTAACTCAGGAAAAACAATTAACGCATTTTCATAGTGCATTACCCGGATGTTATTTTGTGGTTTGCAATTATGCGAGAATTTGTACTTATGTACCATTTAGCGTGGATCTCTCTTACTTTGTATAAGTTATACAAGAGCGAGTTTTGAAGTAAAGCAAGCAAATAATATGAGTTCAAGAATCCGATGCTACATAATTAATTTGTGAAAATTACCAGTGAATTAACAATGTATATGTGTAATAACAATGCTACGCACAATGTGTTATTTGTTATCTATATATTTAATTAGTTATTAAAATATAATGGTTTTAAACTCAACCACCTCACAGAAGGCACAGCAATTACTTCAGTTACCTATATTTAGGTAATTTTTAATAAAGAAAACTTTACCTGTATCTCAATAACTTTTAAAAATGCTGGTATCATAATATTATTATTTAACTTATTTTCGGTCAAAATAAAACAGACATTCGTATAAAATCGGTACATTGGATATTATATTACGACCTTTTTATGAATGATTACGTAGTGTTATATCATTGTGTTAAACTCCAGGGTATTATTTCATAATTATTAGGTTTTTGCAATTTAAGAGCATCTGTAGAGGAAATTTCCTATTTTTTTATCAATGTTTTGTGATAAGCTCAACATCACAGTATGTGTGATTGGGCCACATGTGAGATAACATCGTTATTGGCTAATCTTAGATTCTAACGAAAAAACTAGAAGCAGATACTACAATGATACAATTTAGTCGAACCATATTAGACAACAACTATAATTTAAAAGAAAACAGGACCGATTTTACCTCGATTTGTCTAGTTTGCCATCATCAAATCCTGACTTCCCAACAAAAAAAGACTCATCTAAATCTGTTCATAAACGACGATGTTATCCGCGAACAAACATAAAAAAGCATAAATAATATACAGTTGAATTATCATTCAGCTTTGAAATACCTCTTCTCAGCAAAAAATAGAATCATCAAAATCTATTCAAAAACGACAAAATCCTCGAACAGATAAAAAAAATATTTTAAAAAAGACTCCTTTTTAAAGTCGCTTAAAAATGGACATTCGCATTGACATTCTTAACTCCTTATTATGCTAAATGTAGCCGAAGGGTCCTTGTAATCCTAAGGTTCTGTCCACTCCCTTTTACAGATTACGCTTATTAATGTAAGTTTGTGTATGAGACAAAAACCTACCGGCATTCCAGACCCGACCTTCTAGAGAATTTACATATTTACACAGTGGCAGAGAGACAGCTGATTTCTATTTGTATTTGTTTTGACAAATCCCTACCGCCTCATCCACTTTCATACATCGTTTCGAGTAGGCACTTTTCACGCCTCTGCAGACCTAGTACGCGCGTTAACAAATACACGATAAACAGAAGACTCCGAGCCTTTCTAAGACGATTGCTCGAGGTCCTTTTACACGCAGTAGACAAAGTACGCGCTGTGATTGGCCGCTATGTCACACACTAGCTTGTTGTAACCAATCGCAGTGCCTGGTATGTCTTGTCATTTCTTTCTTGGAGCGTCTTTCTACGGTCTCTAATTACCTAATTCATAATCTCTTTCGTCAACCCAACTTCATCCATTCTCTCCATATGTCCTAGGACAATATTTGGCACAAAACCAAATGCATCCCAAGCATCTAAACCCACACTTTCATTGTTACAATCCTACACATTGTCAAGGTAAAGTTTATGACGTCTTATTAACCTCAGTTATATGATTCATTAACCGACGTTGTTTTGTACAGTGGGATGGGCAAGGTCTTGCCCACATTTCTCGCTATGGTCTACCGAGTTATTGAGAAGACAACGGCAAGAATGAACCATTTAAAATGTCTTTGCGCTACATTAATA
>SJJU01006377.1:0-19591 GCA_012932125.1 Conopomorpha cramerella
AAGTTTACTAGCATTTGCCCCCTATGATTCCTTGCTCCAAATCCTTGGGATCCTACTGCCGATTCATTGCAATTCTGTACTCCCACTTTAGCGTTAAAGTCCCCCATAACAACGCTGTAATGCGTCTTAGTAGTTGAGTGGAGGGCCCTCGATATATCATCGAACAGGTTCTCCACCTCATCGTCCGGGTGTGTCGAGGTCGGTGCAAACACTTGTACCACTTTGAGACTATACCTCTCGGTAAGTTTTATGACAAGGTATGCTACCCTGTTGGACACACTAGACACTTCCACAACGTTGTTACACATGGACTTATTCACAAGAAACCCAACGCCGCCTTGGGATTGTTGGTCTCCCTCGCGGAAGTACATTAGGTGGCCTGATTTGAGGGTAATGGTGTCCTCTCCCTCTCTTCGGATTTCGCTTAGCCCCAATATGTGCCACCTAATTTTCCCAAGTTCCACCTCGAGTTGCGCCAGATGCGAGTCAAGCCGTAGCGTGCGTCCGTTGTACGTCGCCAAGGTCAGCTGTTTGTGGTGGCCTTCCATAACCCGGAGATTCTTCGCACCCCCTGCTCCGCCGTTACCATGGTCGCCACCGTGACCAGGAATAGCGAAGCTGGGGGCCGTGGCCTTTTTGTTCTCATTTGGAGGATAATAGCCATAATCGCCACGCAGGGCAGGCGGGTTGGCGATCACAGTGGTGTTGTGGTTTAACTCACAGAGAGCGGTGCTGCCCGTCTTCTGGAGGGTTCCCTCGGTCGTCTCTTACGACCCCCATAGCGGGAAAAGTTTGGCTGGGGTGATGACTCATGTATTCTATTCGCCGTCGCCGGCTAATAAGACTTCAAATATTTTAGCTTAATTATTGTAGTGAGAACTATATTTCAGGAAAGTACAGTCAAGGACTTACAGCGGTATACTTAGATAACATCACTGTATAAATAATTACCTAAATAGGTAAGGTATGCATATTAGTAGTGTTTAATACCGAAATATAAATATTTTCATACATCAAGTGTCAAATCCACAGTAAAGTTATCACAGTACCAACCAAAAGTGGCCTTGTTCTATTTTTCATAAAACCCTTTGCACAGATTTACTCAATATATTTATTTGCGTTCTACAATGGTTGGTAAACAGATGGTACGCTAATATACATATTGTAGATTCTAGTGGACACATCAAAAGGTGTATAAGAGCGGAAGATACAGTTTTAAACCTATCAATACTTAAAATTATCTCCTTATTGGTACATCCACATTCATACATGATCTCCGGTTTCGAGTACGGAATTTTCACGTCACCTTCCAACAAAACAATTTCACGGGGACGGAGTCGCGTACACACTATAACAGTAACGTAAGTGACAGTAATAATATCCCTGCATTGTAGAGTCTAAAAAAAGGGATAGGCAGAGGCAGCAAAACTAGCAAGTGCTTCGTAGGACTTGCTATTAAAATGTATACAAACTGCAAATTATTAAGGCAAGGTTGATTATTACCTACATGATGATAATGCATGGACCAACATGCTCGTATTGATGTAAAACATACACACATCAAAAGTGTCTACATTTTTAACTCTAAAAAAATCTAATTTATTTAAATCAAATCTAATCTACTGGATTCGTCTCCTACCTAATTGCCCATGCCTGTATCAATGACTTATTACCACATTTTGAATAAATTATGAATGAATTCAATTTTAGTAAAATATATTCTTGATTGCAATCTTCTAAAATGTACTTGATACCTAGACACTTTTGATGTGTGTAATTATTACGATATCTAAGGCTAAACATTCCACATTACTAATGTTGGTAAAGAGCTGGGTGATTCATTGCATGATCTGAGCGGTTCAGTTACGAAAACCACAGGGGGTTCCCCTGTTATTTTATTTCGTGTTAATATCATTTAGTGCCCTTGAGCTGTTCACCAGTCAGGGATGCATCCGGCCAACAAGCATTTGTTAAATTAGTATTAAGCCATATTTATGTGTAGTATTTAGATGTAAGCCCTGACGATTTGAAAAGATGCCAGTTGCATCCCGGTTCTTCTGGCCGGGGACGTTTACTTTTGTTTTTAAAATCATAAATGACTTACGTCAAGCTTTGTGTTTGCTACCTAAGTTATTCTTCAACGTAAGAACGTAAACGATTAATCGCGTCTGATTTCCAATACCCTGTAAATAAATACTGCGTGTAATGCGATAAACACCGAGCAATGATCTTAGAAATATTGTTAGGTCGTCAAAATTAATAACTTTTACCATAGCTACATTCATTTTTAATAGGCAAAAAAGTGTAAAATTACATCCCCATACATGTCGTCTACCTAGACAAATAATTGTAATATACTGAGATGATTTTATTTTGTATGAGATGAAAAGATCATTTTCATTTTTTTTCTGCTGAGCCTAGACACCTTTTGGTATGTGAATTTCCTAGTGATGTTTTCCTTCACTTCACAGCATTAAGCTCAGTTAACGATTGGCAGATGACTTTATAAACAGTAGCTCATTTACGTCGGTTAGTATGGAAATGTCTGAAACTGTAAGACTTACGAAGATCTGTTCTTAGAAACCATATCATCGATTTGAATAACAAGAAAGACTGCATTCACACATCAAACAGAACTCAGTACGAGATACGAACCTGGTAGTTTTGAAAAAAAAAACCAGACACTAGATTTAAATTGTGCAGGTCGTAAGCAGTAAATGTCTCTATGAAATATGATGTCTAAAATGAATAAAATGCAATGCAGCCTATATAGCCGTAGGTACTGTCAAACTTATGAATAAAAGCAGAGGTATAATTATGTCACGTCCACTGTTCCACGTAGACATACCTAAAGTAGAGCCAATAAAAATAAATAAAAACGATCCAAATATAAACCATAAGTATCATTTAATATACACAATAATTTTGCTGAACAAAATTCATAACATAGAGACTAGGCATAACAGATTTTTCAGTGATAAATTCTCTAATATAGATTAGGTAACAATTTTGATAGATATACTGTGTAGCTACTCTGTGTTCTGTAAATGGGTAAGACGAAAACCTGAACACAGATGGCGTTGCATATTAACGAAAGCGAGGCAATCTGTCTGATTAACTTGTCATGACAATAAATTTATCAATATTACTTTTTTAAGTCAAGCTAAACTATTTGGTCTTCTTAATAGTGTATCTTTAGATGTTTCTTTTTATATGTTCCACAGTCTGTCGTTTTGTTTGTTGGTCTTTCTTGGTCTCCTAGTTGCCGTAAAGGCCGTCCCTGGCTGCGTTGATGAGGGGGTAGACGGAACCGCACTGGCCGGAGAAGTCGTCCAGGTCGATAGCCCACAGAGCCACACCGGCGAGGCTGTTATCCTTCGCGTATTGACCCTGAAGCGAGGAAAGAAATGGTCATAAAACAGATATATCAGAGCCCCAAGGCTGCTATTTTATTCATTGAACTGCCAGGAATTTACGATTCTAGAACGATGCTGGCGCATTGTGCAAATACGTAGTCCGATAAACTTATACACTCCATCATTAAAATCGCTCTAGCATGATAATCATCATCAGCCCATACTTGTCCACTGCTGGCATGACTATGATACTCTGATATTTGCAGTGTTGCAAAGTCATTCATTTTCAAATTAATAAGTGTCGAAACGTCGAACAAAATAACAAAGCTTCATCGCGCCAGAATTGACTCTGGTACCAGATCAGCTGTCAATGCGTAAAATACTAAAAGTGCATTTTGGGGAGAGAATCAGGCAATTGCGAAACCGATAGTCTTAACATACTTAAGTCCACATGTCCAAAGATCTATACAAAATCTGTAGTCATTGACAGATATTGTAGGAAAAAAGTGACGAAAGTCCCTGATCCTGACCCCATATTGCCTCTAAATTTTCGTTATTAGGTTCCAGGAGTTGATATAAAGTGTAATGTAAAGGCTGTACCTTAGCGAACATGGTGGCCTCATTGTCGTATCCGACCCAGAAGGTGCCGTTGCTGGCGTACACGTAGCTGTCGTCCACCTGAGTAATGTTGAATTCGTACGCCGTCTGGTTCAGGCAAAGCTGTAGAGAGATGACATACAAATTGTTATGGCAGGGGCAGGTGCAGATGACATGCTGGTAATATCATTCTTCTATTTCTTGAAATCCTAATTACATTGTGTATTGATTCGCATTATGGCAGATGGATCAAGTGTTCCTTGTCAGTTCTTCTCCACTCAGAACAGGACGTGCCAGAATATTTACCAAGTATTGTTTTAGTGTTCATAACTTATTTAAAACGATATTTACTATTCCAGCCGCCGGTTTCTCGATGCGTAATCAATTTTACAAGAGAAATCGAATGAGTTGATCAGCATTGTGCAATGAACAATTCTACAACCTTTATTAATAAATATGATTCCGTCTATCACAATACTCACCTCGTACCAAGCGTACGCGCCAGACTCCTGAGTGTAAGCGCCAGCGACACCAGCTCCAGTACTGGATGCGTTGGTACCGGCCACGGATGCATCAGCCAGAGTGTAGGTGCGTCCGTAAGACGCGATTCCGAGGAGCAGCTGCGAAGCTGACGCACCGCCGGCCAACCATTGGTGGACTGTTGCGTTCTGTTCTCAAAGGTTTCGATCAATACTAATTGAGTTTGAAGAGTAGTGAAAACCCTAGATGGTTGCTTTGGGATTTTAGCGCTTTTAATCTGTTACGTTTTTACTGAGGAAGTGATAACGCGACTGATAAGGTACCGGCTAGTACCTCATTACTCGCGTGGGAATCCCTCAATATTCTCCCGACAAGGGTTGGTCTAGAAGTGAAAACAAAAGTCACTCACTTGGGAATTTGGACAGGAATCTTGCATCGCAACGTTTTAATGCAAAATAGTGTAAATATTTCGAATACATGTAGAGTTGAAAACCTAGTGTCGAGCCGCAAGAAATTTAATTTTCAGGGACATGAGCCGAACTAACTTTTACTTGCTCAGTAAATGATAGCGATTTCAATGGTAGGTATATTTCTTTTCGTGAACAAAGTTTTTTTTTGTTGTAATTGTTTGTGTGACCACAAATTTGGTTGTAAATGTTGGATAAAAAACAATACATTTAAATAAGTTTAAAATATATCAGACACAAAAATAGCTATACTGTTGGAATCGCTATATATTTTCTGAGCTGGAAAATGTTGGTCTGGATCATGACCCCGAAGTCAGCCTGTGTGTTTCCATGATATGTTGTTTGATGAAGTGGTTCAGTTTTCTTAGTCACGTCATATAGTATTTATCGTCACATAATCCATTACTTACAGCGTTAGAATCGGAGTCAGCTGAGTCGGTAAGCTGAGCGTAGAGGGGTGAGCACACACCAGTGACGTCCTGAGCCGAGGCGGTGTGGTAGTCGTACGTCATCAGAACAATCTTGTCGGTGTAACTGTTTACAAGAAATTAATACTTTAAAAAGGTCTGATACATAATGATCTATCACCGACACTCACAATTTGTCTATCTCAAAACCCAGTTGTCAGGCTAATAGCGCAAATGTAATATTTGAAACACGCAAAAAGTTTTTGATTTTTATTTTATCAAGATTTCAGCAAGAACTAAAGCAGAAAATCTTGGATGTTTCATCTGAAGTTCCGATAGAACTGGCACGTTGGTAGAAAATGTACGATGATTATTCTAGAAGGAACTAAGGGAATCAATAAGTGACACTACTATCTTCTTAGTTCATAATAAAAAATCTGAAATACTTACGCAGCGATTCCACTAACATTGTAGGACAAGTCAATGTTGGCCTGGGTTGCTCCAACGGCAATAGTCACCAAATATCCGCCGTCAGCAAAAGCTGCCTTCAGGTCACGGAGCAGGTATACGAAGCCTTCCTGCACGATCACAAATAATTTGAAGATCATTAAAGGCCAGTTTTGAATATCTTAACACAACGTCCTATATGGTCCCATAATTATAAAACGAATGTCCTTTCGTAATCGTCTTCATAAAAATAATTATTATAGTAATTGTTTAAATCTCCACAAGAATTGTACTAGCGTTTCATACATAGGCTATGAAAAAGAGACCACATAATACGGCAGGTCTTGAACCCACAACCTTCCGTTGCAGATCCCAGTACCTTAACACTAGCTACAGACGCTCACATTTAACAATGTGTAAGTATATTTTTTAAAATACTTAATTCTTTGGTACCCACAATTAAGGGTATTTTGGGTCAGATGACCGTGCGTGATAATCTATAATACAAAAATTAATTGCTAGTCGTTAGCCTCGCTAAAACTCGAGAACGCCAGGACTGATTTAGCAAATTTTGGCCCAAACTCAGGAAAGGTTTAAAAGGTGAATATTTTCCAATGCACACGACCTTTGTACCGTGTGCATTGACTTGCTATGGCAAAACAGGTGTTTGCCGGAACAGCTAGTAGGTAATAAAAAGAACATCATGCTTACGTAGTCCGAAGCGCTCGCGCCTTCTCTCTGGTTGGGGTACTCCCAGTCGACGTCAAAACCGTCCACGCCGTTCTCTTCAACGAAGGCAAGCGCATTAGCTACGAAATTGGCACGGGCTGTATCGTTGTTCACCACCTGATTGAAAGAAAAAACTGTTACAGAAATACGTTTTGCTTCAAACTTCAAGCGCACCGCCAGGATGTGTAACGACTTGGCGGAATCATTCCACGGAGAAGAAACCTGCGCAGTATAGTCTGGATATCAGGGTAAATAGGTATCTATCGAACAAGTAGCAGACTTCTGTAGACCACATCGCTACATATAGTACACACATCAAAAGTGTCTAGGGATCAAGAACATTTTTAGCTCTAAAAAAATCTTATTTATTTAAATCAAATCTAATCTACTGGATTGGTTACTTACTTACTATTGGGTCCTACTTAATTTCCCATGCCTGTATCAATACCTTATCACCACATTTTGAATAAATTATGAATGAATTCAGTTATTGTAAAATATATTCTTGATTGCAATCTTCCAAAATGTACTTGATCTCTAAACACTTTTGATGTGTGTAGTTTAAAAATCAAATAAGTTTCGTAAAAATATGTTCAGTTCAGTAGATCAAGATTAGAGTGAAATTGGTCCACTGGTGAACATAGGCCTCTTCAAAGGCGTGCCACAAGTATCTCAAAATCATTGTTTCCTAATTTGTATGCATTCATACACAATAATACATGTAGATCCTTTACAGTCTAGAGTCGCCATTGTCATAGGTCCCTAGGGTCTCTAAAAACAGATTTTTCACAGAAAGGTCGTAGTTCTGGCCACCTAATGACCTAGCAGATTATCGGTGATTTATTTCATTGGGAAAACGCGTGGAAATTCTATGTTCGGGAATTTAGTCAGTATTAGAATTTGGTAGTCTGTCTTCTAACGATGATCAGTGTTTTTTTTTCTGTATACTGTTGTTGTTAATAGTCCTGAATTATGGATGTGTTTTTAATATATATTTAGGTATGCATACAACATACATATGTACTTATCATGAAATTTCCAAAACATAGGCACTTACTAATGAGAAGTTTACAGATCCAGCACTCCATCCGCCGCAGGAAATCAGGACCTTCAGGTCGGGCTGTTGTTCCTTCAGGGCCACCAAATCCTTGAGGTAACCTAGAGTAGATCAAAAACGTCATAAAGGAGTTTTTAAGCGACTTCAAAAAAGGAGTCCATCTCAATTCGACCTATATATGCTGTTTTATGATTGTTAACCGATAACTAACACAGTGAACAAGCGTTTCACCACCATCCTGCCTGATGTTAGCAGCGATGTGGTGTACGATGAAGCACACTTGTTCATTAGTTACTGATATTGGCGATATTTTTTGGTTCGAAAGAAGATATTTCAAAGGTCCCATGATAGTAGGTAGTCAGGGTTTGTTGGTGGCAAACCAGAAAAATCGAGGGCAACTTTAAACAATCCTAAGGGCGACTTCCATTAGTTGAATTCGGTTATTTTTTCTTAAAGTTATATCGTATAAAGTAAGACAACGATTCGTGATCCACGTACTGTTCCATAACATCATTATTATTTCAGTTTTCTCAAAGGTAGTCCTTTGACATATCTTCTTTTCAACAATAAAAATAACTGTCGAAATCCTTACTAATATTTTAATTCGGAAAGTGAGTTTGTTTGTTTGTTCCGCTTTCACGCCGTAACTACTGAACCGATTGCTTTGAATTTGTTGCATACGTAAAGTTAGAAGTCCGGATTAAATAATAAGGGACCGGAATATTTATATTCCCGAGGGAAACTTATATTTTTCCGTAGAATGATAAGTTTTCTTATAGTTGTCCTTTATACCGCAATATAACCGAAGTTCACGCGGGCGGTAAGATAGTTGTTTCATAAACGACGAAGTTAAAAAGGCAATGCTGTAAAGAGTCCATATTAAGAGCGGTTACAGTACCTTGAGAAATTCGTTAAGAACTCACAAAATTTCAAGGTCATATCATAACCGGCTGTTACCTATAATGATGTTATAGGTAATAATGTTATTGACAATATACGTATTGTTACATACCTATTCAACAATTGAATAGAAACATATGACAAAAGTAATTAAATAAAAAAGTCCGAAAAGTAATTAGCATAAAATTTAAATTTCCTAAAAGCTGTACAAATACATCTGAATGACAGGCATGTGTTGTATGAGCTCGTTCTAAATATCTTTAATACAAAGTATAGGTGTTGTTTGCTGAGCAAACAAGAGCAGACAATTATTCTGTTTCGACAGATAAACCTGGTTTTGGAAGTAAAAATAATTAAACAATTCCTTTGGTCGGGATATGATCGTATTAAGACGATGAAAATATATATTTTCTCTCAGACTAGTGGACCCGAAAAACAAAATAAATATTTAGACACTGGATCTGATCTCAAACTAGGACGCCATGCACTATGGGTGCCAGAGGCTGATATACTTCGATAAATTCGTGTTTATGTGTCCTCTTAGCTAAGAATATCAATGGGTAATTTCCCGTGCATTTTTCTTTTTCTGGTCTTTCATAATTATGAACCTTCTCCTTGGCATTAAAGCAAATATAACAAAAGCCTAAGAGAAATTGGTCCAGCTGTTCTCCAGATATAAGTAATCAAGCACTTAAATAGCTATTCAGTTTTGTATCATAAATACCATGCAGGTTTGGGTAAAACAGTTTAAGAAGTAATAGAACTATATAATATAACTATTCTAGGTGCCTTTGGAATATTTTCAAAATGTATGCGAACAAAACCTCGGGGTTTTTATGGAATCACGTTTTTCATTATTTTGTTTAAAGGTGAGGAACTCTAATGTAAAGTATTAAAAAGGAAAAAACGCGGTTTTCTAACAGAATATAGGAATAACCCCTTAACACAGGGATCATTGACTTAAATTTTATTTATGTATCCATATAAATACTTACTGCTCTTGTTATTTACGACGGTCTCCTCAGAGACTATGAGTTCGCCATCAGCGCTGACAGCGGTGAAGGCGTACATAATGTGAGTGCACACATTCAGGGGCAGGTCCTCAACGCCAAAAGCGCCTATTCCGGGACGACTGTTGGCCCATGTACCCCAGTAACAAAATACGTCACCTGGGAAAAAATATGTATAAGTATGTTGGAATCTGATATGAAAGTAAAGAGTTCTTGTGGACGCAACAAAAGAAAAAGACTCTTGGCAGAAGAATAGTTAGTTTATGGGCAGATTCTGCTTCTTCTTCTGCCTAGGGATTGTCCTGATTGCTCAGCCTGAACCAAGAGTCATCTTTTTTTTATTTGGTTTATGCGGACCTTTGCTATGACCGGGACGACGACCGTCCGACTCCTGAGCCGCGGAGGCAAGCCGGTCAGCTTCTAAAAACGAAATGAAATTTTCCTATGATTTCATTTGGCATTTGTTTTAAAATCCCCAAAAAGATTACGTCCATTGTCTACTGTTCTTAAAATCCCCACCACATCCCCAATCTTAGAACTTGTTGTGCAAAAAGTAAATATGTTTAAGGAAAATTTCACAAAATTACGATAATTCCCAGATGGTCCTTTATGGGATAATAAAGTATAAATTTTCTTCCCGAAACTAGTTTCAACGAAGAAAACTCTACAAATCCCTCGACAACAATTCAACATGGGTATTTTTGGATCCCTTCATAACAAGGTAGACGAACTTACCAGACGCAAACACTGAGGCAGTGCCGCAGAGTATAGCAAACAAGCACAAGAACAGTTTCATTTTCAGTGCCTTCGTCACAGTGACTCTATTAGCCGAAAAACCTTCTCTTATATACATTATCAACGAAATACCTACCTACTAAATCCAAGTAGGAAAACACGTGATAACGGATAAATGTTATGATGTACCTACTAGAGGTGCCGCGCGAATTCACTCGCGATCTTAACAACAACTACTAATATTATAAACGTAAAAATTTGGAAAGATGTTTGGATGTTTCTAAAACTGCTGCACCAATTTTAATGATTAAACTTGCAATAATATTGCTTATGAATGGGAGTGTTATGTAATATGAGGAGATTTTGAGAGAGAGATAGGCAGCTAGTAAAAGAGTAAACTAACCAACGTCTGTAATCTGGGTATCCGAAACTTAAGGGGCATGTTGTCTAATGGGTTAGTTCTAATAATTCAAGTGATGCATAATTTTGGAAAATCCTAACTAATATTAAAAATGAGAAAGCGATTCACGGAGAAGCGGCTAGAGAATAGAGCGGATTTTGACGAAACTTAGTGAGGGCCTAAATTAGGTATGACCATGATTAGAACATACACAAGAAAGGGTGCACGGCAGATTACACGAGGGATATATTATAAAAAGTAATTAAGCCATGCCTAAGTAATATAATGAATAATTCAGAAAATTCCTATCTCAACTGAATCAGGATGAAATATATGGACAGGTGGTACCTATTACATATTCACTTTACCTAACATGAGTACGGGCTCTCAAATAATTGCGCAATTAGACGTCATGACCGGAGACCGGCAGATCACCTGTGCAGGTACCTATTGCCGCTACGTATACATTCTAAGAGTCGGTGAAGCATGTTTTTAGGTAGGTGTTCGGAAAATAGTGAGTTGACGCGCCAGCATATCGTGAACACCAACCCATCGTGATTGCCAAACGATGGTAATAATTACAGAAAATCGTGTAAATTTTAACATTTGACTTCATACTTTTGACGATCAGCCAAACAACATATTTAACCTTTTTTTTTATTTTAATGGAGAAGGAATCTCGACCAGAATCAACGCCGTCAGGGTCGGCGAACAGTCGGTCTCGACGAAAACCTTACAGTGACACAGACTGATCCCTCGGAAGTGTGAGGAAATGAAGTTCCAACCCAAAAGGAAGTACTGGTCTTCCCAGGAATTTTTTGACAACTCCCGAAAGACTCCCGCTCCTTTACGCAAAGGGGTGACTCTTCAAGCGGCGGCGATGTTTCCGAGGAGTGGTCGAGTCTACCGACTCTGCACCAGCGCTCATTTTGCAAGCCTTACTGATCAGCTTTTAAGGTGCTGGTTCGTCTACCGCTATGACATCGACAGCATAGCAGACAGCGGGCTCCACCCTCGCAAGTCTAAGCCAAGTGGCTTACCGCATCTGTCACAGATACTGGTACGATCTGCATAGCCAGGAAACAGGGAGCTGGTGTGATTTCCAAGCTTTCGATGGGACCAGATTTGGAAGCTGCCTCTGCAGAAAAACACCAGCCATGAACAACAAGACCCAACCTATTCCAAACTCAGCGAAACTAGTCTAAACTAATATAACAGTCATAATAGTACGGTATTTCAGGGTCGGCCAGGTTACATGATCGTTTTCGGGCCAATCTTACGATCCGCCTTTGTCACAAGTTTTCTGAGGAAATCTTCCTTCATCGTGACCAAGCATGCATGCATAATTTCGAGATGTAGTCTTGGGACATGACGTTCTTACGCTAACTCGTATTATCAGTCAGTCAGTTAGTCAGTCCTATTAAATGTATATTTAATATTTATACTCACAGATTAGGTACGCAGGGTACAATATTAACAAAAGAAATGATTGTTTTATAAAAGTAATACGATAGGCACTCAGAAATAGGGTACAAGAACCAATTTTAGACATCGTAGAGAAGATACCCACTAATGTTATTTATCAAGAGGAACGTGGACGTTCTGTGTCAATCCCGTGGGAATTTCGGGAATGGTTTTTAATAAACGCATTGTCTTGGCAATGAGGAAGTTGATAGAAGAAAAATAATAATCCAATTACCTAATTGATCTTTGAAAAGTTAATCAAAATAGGTACTTTTTGATGATACATTTGCATACCTAATATAGATATTATATTATTATAATGTTACAGTAATGTAGTATGAGAAAATCTTTGCAAATATAAACTGTCTGTAAAAGAAGCCCACAGTAATGCTCGATGCGTCACACATTTCTGTAGGATTTTTCTTTCCCATACTGATCTGCGATACAAAAAGAATGCCTTTCTTCCTGATATGTCATTGGAGCCAGCCAGAGTCATAGCAACTTGTAAGTGAAGATCCTATTGAAACTCTTTATGCTGAATGTGGCCGAATGGTCATCGTGGTCCTATTCTGTCCATTCCCTTTTTGGGGTTTGAGGACGTGAGTGTATTGTGTAGGTAATTATGCTTTTTGGTACAAAAACTTGCGACACACCGCTAACCCATCGTGTAAACTAACCCTTAGGGCTTTCACTTCCAAGTAAAAAAATTAGGGCAAGCATAATGATTAGCCTATAGTCCGGCCCCTAAGATAAGTGTCGTGTCGGAAGTATGTCAGTTGCGATGCGCAAAAACTGTTTATTTGTTAATTAAGGTAATAGAATAAAGGTAAAACTTTGTTTTTATGATATTGTCTCACATTCATGAAAACCAACTAAACAAATATTTTTGCCGATACAAATTTTCGTCGAAAATCTTAGGCCTCCTTTAGGGTTACGAGTCCATTGTGCGCGTCGCGTGCTTAAACTTTAGTAGACGCTTTTGATAGTAAATTATTTGACAATGTGTACACGCCCGCCGTGGTGACGGCGAATAGAATACATGTGTCACCACCCCAGCCCAACTTTTCCCGTCATGGGGGTCGTAAGAGACGACCGAGGAAGCTCTCCAGAGAACGGGCAGCAGCGCTCTCTGTGAGTTAAACCACAACACCACTGCGATCGCCAACCCGCCTGCCAAGCGTGGCGATTAATGGCATTTCACCCCAAATGACGGATCTCATTGGGGGAGGCCCTCGTCCAGCAGTGGACGTTATGTGGCTGATGATGTACACGCCCGAATTTTGACGCGTCCGAATGGAGGTCTGATACCAGTATTCCGAAACGTGAACACTACTCTGTTCTATGCTGTGTCTGGCTTTAATAGCAAGTCTCAAAAAGAGACAGAAGGAGTTTTTGAAAGCGATGAGACGCAAATGGCTTCTTTATTTCTCATTTTCAAAATTATTTTTTCGCTGCAATTATTGTGTTAATGTGGTGGAATTAGTGTAATAATGTGCTGGCAATGAAAAATAATTTAGTGAGAGTGAGAAGTAAAGGAAGGGACTCCTATTTGATCAATTTGGTATTCCCTAATGTTCCACGCAGCATTGAGATGTTATGGTCCACGAGATTTTGACACGACTTTGACGATAGACTGTCACGATGACACCGACTATATCTATATATATAAAAGAAAGTCGTGTTAGTTACTCCATTTAATAACTCAAGAACGGCTGAACCGATTTGGTTGAAAAGTGGGGGAGGTAGCTTAGAACCGGGAGACGGACATATGATACTTTTTACCCCGATCCCGTTGGTCGCGTCGCTATATAGAAGGGGTTATAGTTTGTATGAAGAACTGCAATTACGCGAATGAAATCGCAGGGCTTCCACTAGTTTTTTATAATATTATTGTACACAAAGAGTTAATACTTGACTAATTATAAACTCGGCCACAAATCCCGAGACCACATGAAATAGAAAAACAAAAAAAAAAGTGACCGACTCGCCTCAAAGATTAGATGCATTATTTTATCTTCCAGAATACGAGCTTAGTGACATCTATTCCAGGAGCCTTAAAAGGCTTTTGTAGAGTTTATCCGACTTGAACTAATTCGTAACGTATGCTTTTAGGGTTCAACAATTATCGAAATTGTACTAAGCTGATGTTAAACTCCAGAATGTAATAGCACTATCACAGTTTAGGTGAAGATTTTTAGCCCACGTATTATTTGTAAATTTACAGGGTTATTATAAATGAAACTTTGTTACAAGTTCTAAGCTAACTAAGCTTATTTCTGATGTAGGCAAAAAGACACTGCCTATCTTAGTATTTTGGCTACCCGATCTAATAATAGAGTTATTGCTAGATCCTTTCATGTTGTACTCACGACACAGGCTGACGAAGGTCCTGTGTTTTGTAGGTGAGTAGATAGGTAGGTACCTAAGTTTTGTAAAGACAGTTACCTATACATAGGTGTCAATCCTTGGGGATTACTGCCTACCTTGTCGTAAAAGCCAGTGCACGCCACTGGTACAAGCTAATTACAAAAATTATGTCAGGTGTCCAAACATTGCCTCATCTACCTTGTTAATTGTATACAACATTTTACAATTCTGTCTGGCCTCGGAGCTCTTTTATAAGAATGTTCCCCGTAATATTTCTTATTTTTTTAATTCCGGGATATTCCCACCGACTTTCCCACCACTGTGATTCCTGTTAGAGCCAGGTTCTACAGCGGCATCCAGAATAGACAAGAGCTCAATCAGTGACGACTGAGCTAGATCCCGGGGGGCCTAGCCTTCTGTCTCGGATCCCACATAGTTATTAAACTAAAGACGGTATAGAAATAAGAAGAAAAAATATATACATATGCGCTGCATTGCAATGCATACATATCATTTTTTTTTACTTCCCTAATCTAAACAGTGGGAGACAGCATTATTACAAACGAGGCACAAATTTCCTTTCGGGAGAGCACCACGGGAAGACTAAACCTAGCGTTCTAACCTACTGCTAAGTACCTATCAGCTAATACTGTAATATTTCTTATAGTAACTTGTATATAAGTTAATAGGCGTAAATAACTGAATACATGCATACATCTCAGTCATCCTAGCAGTATTATTAATATACTAGCTGATCCGGCAAACGTTGTTTTTCTAATATACATTTTAAGCAGTGTTCCACTCCAATTATATACATTGATTATACATATAAACCAATATTATACCAAGATTATCAAGAGTCACTCTATCTATTAAAGGAAACCGCTTTAAAATACGTTGCGTAGTTTTAAAGATATAAGCATACATAGAGACTGTCAGCGGGAGGCGACTTTATTTTATACTAGTGGATGCCCCGCGATTTCATTCGCGTAATTTCAGTATTTCATACAAACTATAACACCCTCTACATAGCGACGCGACCAACAGGATCGGGGTAAAAAGTATCCTATGTCCGTCTCCCGGTACTAAGCTACCTCCCCACCAATTTTCAACCAAATCGGGTCAGCCGTTCTTGAGTTATAAATAGTGTAACTAACACGACTTTCTTTTATATATATAGATTATGTAATGATGGTGTTGAATATTGAAGGTTACCTATTACTCGCCATATCTTTATTTTTCCTTTTCTTCGTTTATTTTTTCAGAGACAAGCCCACCACTCAAGCCGCTAGGTGGGACTGGCTCGTACGTAGGCCATTCTCTAGAGACGTGCTCGTCTACTTGCTCCACAAGAATAGATTTGATTAAATTGGGTGTCCAACTTTTTAGCCACCAACAGCTATGTATCAAGTCAAACATATTTTTTTTCATCTCCATAGAAAATGTCATCTCCCGAGAAAAAAAATCATCGTCATTTCCCCGCGTTATCACCATAGTAAAAATTGTTCATATTGACGAGCCCAACAAGACCATTGCTCGGGGATTTTTTTTCACATTGTGTAGTTTGTGGTGAAAAAAGTTGTTGTCATAAAAGCCATAGTAAAAGTTGTTAATTTTGATGAGAACAGCATCCTTGCCATATAAAATAAGCTCGGGGTCCTAGGAGAAATAGTTCACAAGCAATAGATAAACGAACCGAACTATTCATGTAAATTAATTATTCGAAGCTATACTTGCCACACCCTAACAAGGTTTGTTCTTAGATTTAAGACTTACGCAATCCTTACTAATATTATAAATCGGAAAGTGAGTTTGTTTGTTTGTTTGTTCCGCTTTCACGCCGTAACCACTGAACCGATTGCTTTGAGATTTTGCATACGTAAAGTTAGAAATCCGGATTAAGTAATAGGGTACTTTTTATCCCGGAAAAAAATTACGTTCCCGAGGGAAACTTAGATTTTTCCGTAGGAATGATAAGTTTTCTTATCAGTTGTCCTTTATACCGCAATATAACCGAAATTCACGCGGGCGAAGCCGCGGGCGGAAAGCTAGTAAATAATATAACTGTATATTATAATATAAATAATGGGCTGATGATGATGACGATGATAATATAAATATATATACTGAATACCTACCATTTACAACATTATAATAAGTTCTAAACAGTGGTAGGTAGTCTAAAACAAAGGCTGATGAAAAGCTTACATAGAAAATGTTTAGACAGTTGTAAAATAACCGACCTTGATTCGATATAAATTCTTTAACCTTTTCATCAGATAGTCGATTAAAAGGCCTGAATAAGATTAGATGCTTTTATTACAGAACTATCTATACCAAGCGGTATTACTCACGTTTTTTCCTCGATTTTGTAGGAATTTGGGGATAAAAATATGCCAACGTCATCCAGTGATAGTGTAGCTTTCCAACGGTAAAGATTTTTTTTAAATCGATCCAACAATCCTTGACTTCACTGGTCATAAGTTAGATAGCTACCAGTAGATATTAACTACATAATTCCAAAATAATAGGCACCAATAAAACTATTACCCGGTTTTGGGATTAAAACGCGAGAAGTGCGTATTTATTTAAAATGATAAGGGCGTTAGTAACAACGAAATCTTTCTAACGGGCGCATTTTTTGGGAAGTAAACAAACGTGATATGTATCTACTTATTTTTTTATCTAGACAATAAAATTGTAAAGATAGTTCAAACAACTATCTAGGTCTATAGTGTGCCAAGGTTTCCTAATTCAAACCCTGCATCTGGGAATACTAGATAGTGTTGTTTACATATCACTTAATGTTAATCTTTAAGTTTATTTGTATGGAATTATGTATGTTCTCATTTTACGCGAAAACTACGATTTAAGTGATAAATAAATAAATAAACTACACGCCTTCTATGGAACTAGAAGCGGGGTAGATAAAATAAGTAAATAAATATTTATATATACCATTTTTATAAAGAGACTAGTGGACTCGAAATCGTTGTCTCCGTCTTAACTATTAATATGAATATCTAGGGTGGCCTGTGCCTAGCAGTGAATGTCATTTTTTTTCTTTCATAAGAACCTTCTGCTGTCATTAATAAGCACAACAAAGAAAGAATTAGCGAAATCGGTCCACCTGTTCTGGAGTTATGCCGTAAAAACGAAAAGTGGCTTTGATTTTTATATAATAGATTCGCTTGGTAAGCAAATACCGCTCACAAAGAGTATTCGACCCAAACTGACCTGTTATTTCGAAATCCCGGAGTCACCTGACATGCACCGCCGATGGCCACCGGAGGGGTTTTAGTCGGTGTGACTTTGACATAACCCAGTCTCTCCCCTGGGCTTGTGGGTTGTGGATTCCAGGCTTGTTACATACAATAAATAACTGTTTCGGAGTTGTATTTAAATAGTTATATTATATTATTACATAGTAGCAAGTATACATTATATGCTATGCAACGCCTAAGCGGGGAAAGAAAATACAGGGACATGGAACCAGCAGACCACAATAAACTATATAAAGCAACTCCACCTTATTGATGTTTTAGCGATACAGAGAATGTCATAAAAAATATAGACCACTTTCTTTGCTCACCGTACCTACTTCGTATGCCCAATATCAGCTCTTAATTTGCTTATTTTGTTTGAATTATTCACGATATAGTTTTCTATATCGTGAATAATTCAAACGTTATCTAAGTGTGTCAGGATCGTAGCGTGGTAGAGGTCTAATTTTCTCTAGCTAATATTTTTCACCGGGTATATCGGCGCGAATATAATCAAGGACAAGCTCGAGCTTACCTTTGTTATTTTACTCGAAGTTTCGACGCAGTTGCATGCGTCGTGATCGGGCTTGTCTTGGATTATATTCCTGCCAATATACCCGGTGAACAATATTGAATTGAAATGTCTGTCTGTGAACGTTTAATTAAAAAATGACCTTTCTCTACCTCTCCCTCTAGCATAATAAACATACTGGCGGGCAACCCCTCCGATACAAAGATGTACAAAAACAACACATGAAGATAAATTATGCAATACCTACTGCGCGTAAATGCGAAGAAAGAAGCGCTGGTCTGAAACGTTGTTGTCGGGCTCGTCAAAATGTATTTTTTTTTAAATGTCCCATAGCATAGCATTATCGCCATAGCAAGAGTTGTTAATTTTGACGACGCTTGGGGTTCATTTACAAGCAGTAGGTATGGCGATCACCTATAATCAATTTTCGCAACGAAACTTCGTGCCCACTATCGAAAAAAAATCGATTCCCACACAAAATACCATCTAACCTAGCAAAAAATATATAATTTGCTTGAAGATGAAAAAAATGTTCTTTGTTGCAATTAGCAAAAATTGTTAATTTGGACCAGTCCAACAACGTTTCTACGAACATTGCTTAGTGTCTATTTACACGCATTATTGAAAAAGTATACCTAGAAAAGTATACTTATATACTTACCTCGATTGTTTATATTAATTTAAAAAAATACTTCAGAGAAAAGATCCTGCCTAAAAACATACCACATTTTGTAATAAGGTCAAAGTAGTCCGAACCACCTTAGGTTACCTACCTCTTATCAACTTTACGCTACCTTAATAGATATTATTTGCAGCTGTTACTAACATCATTTTTAACTCGAATAGCACCTAATTCTTTACTAATCTATAACACGTTTTACTTGCTAATTGATACCTATTTAACGGTAATAGTTGTAAAGATTGCGAATTTATCGGATCATGTTGTTTTGGTATTATTCACGTATTACCTATAGATAGGTAAGTAATTAGGTATGCAGTCTGTTCGGTGTTTGAAGATACGTAGTAACCTGGATTTGGGACAAATATTCCCGATGGAAATGGGTTCAACCGCCCGAACCACCGTGAAGTACCTACCCATTACAAATAATTTTAAAGAAAAAAGAACCGACTTCTATCAGTACTAGTCGGGGGACTAGTACCTACAGGTTGAAGGCCCTTTAAAGTTACATACATACATACACTTCACGCCTGTTTCCCAGAAGGGTAGGCAGAGACTACAGATCTCCATTTGTCACGATCCTGACAAATGGAGATCTGTATGATACCCCTTTCGCTTCATCTACATTCATACACCTTTTCATACATGACCTCCGGTTTCGAGTACTTTTCACGCCACCTTCGGTCAGGATATCACCAATC
>SJJU01006378.1:0-12421 GCA_012932125.1 Conopomorpha cramerella
ATACAATTCACGCCTGTCTCCCAGAGGGGTAGGCAGAGACTACAGATCTCCATTTGTCACGACCCTGACATACCCCTTTCGCTTCATCTACATTCATACATCTTTTCATACATGACCTTCGGTTTCGAGTACTTTTCACGACACCTTCGGCCAGGACATCACCAATCTGGTCTGTATATGTCCTTCTGGGGCGACCTCTACTCACCCGGCCCATTACATCACCCATTTAAATCTCTTTCGTCAATCGACTTTCATCCATTCTCTCCATATGCCCAAACCACCGAAGCATGCCCTTTTCGATCTTGGTCACTACGTCTTCCTGCAAAGTCTTATATAGCACATCAAGAGAATTTGGCTCAGACCAAAAGCAAATAGACTTGCAATCCGAAACTTGACGTTTAGAACAAAACGAGACAAAGGTATGAGTAACATGCAGGAGTAAAAGAGCAAGAGATTATTATCTCAGAATCCAAACTGTCCCTTATACCTACTACCAAAATGACACTTTGGATCCAGAAGTACATTAAAATTCCATACATATTGCTTACAAAGGGAAAGACCGAGGGTGCTACGCGAATTTCAAGTCTAGTCGTGTTTGTTCCGAGTGTATAGGTACTACAAATGTCCCGGCAATTTTCAGCATAATACGAGTATAGTTTCTTATCAACAATGCGACAAGGATCTTTTGGCGCGTGGAGAAAATGTTTGGCAAGCAACCTAAACAATTCTGCTCCAAATTGTCACAATATAAGCATTCACTACAAGACTCCTAATGTTCTACATTTTACAATAAAACAATTGTAACTAGATGAAATGGAGAATGGGTGTGGCCAACCCAATAATAGGCCCATTTGTAGTCGTCTGTCATTCGCTCACGTCACGGGCGATCGTCATTGGGCGATTTGAACAAATTCTTCGAACGATTTGACAGATCGGTCTGTCACTTTACGTGGATATAGATGTAATTTCGTAATGGAAATGACCGAATGAAAACTCTAAAATGAATGTATAATCTCCTACCCAGATAATCCGAAATGTCAAATTATTCGTCGAATTAGTGAACAGATATTATGTATTTCCAGAGCAGGTTCACTCTCATGCAGTGTTTAGTGATTGTAGGGTTGATTCCATACTTTCTTCATTTGTTTTAATGAAGAAAGTATGAAATGTGTACCGAGTGACAAGAAACCTTAGATATTCAGCACTCTTGCGCCAAAACATCCCTCGCGCTGTAAAATTGTCGTTCAGTCAGTCCTTGGCTGTACCTAATGTATTAAAAATTATATAAACCATTATATGAATGAGTATAGTCAAATAAATGTAAGTATTTACTGAATAAATGTATATTTTTATATGATAATATTTTTGTATTTTTTCGTCTCGGATTTTTGGGTATTTTACTGTAAAAACCTGGTCAGTTTTAATGGGGAATTTTCTTTGACGTTTTTCTGGCAAATTCCGGGGGGAGAACTGTCATTACTGTCTAACTTTGTTTGGAAAGTATGAAAAAAAATCCCATTGAAATGGATTTCATTAAAAAAAATTAAAAAGTCTGATTATAACTGGCCAGTCTTAATTTTCTTTGGGAAAGTTTTGCTGTGCTCGAATGATTGTGTGTGAAACCAAAGTAAGTTTTAGCTAACTAGAAAATATCCCCGCGCTTACGGTGAAAGAGCACGCTTCTATCTGGCAATCCAGAGAGCATCGCTGGACGACGCAGACTAGAAGACCCTTTTAGCTGGTATTGTCTTGAACAACTGTACAGTTATTATGTGGCTCAGGCTGGCTGGACAAATCTTCAAAATGGGTCACAATTAAGCAGGTCAATAGGCCACTAAATGTGACGGCTAAACATCCTTACTTCAGAATTTGTGATGCTACAGAGACTTAGATAATCGATTGAAAAAGTGTCCAGCCAGCTTGAAAAACGCGTTTTCGCTGGTCTCTCAATCTCGGCCATGGAAGTGATTTTGACAAGTGTTTGTACATCAACGGCCGTCACAAATATTTGTGACAGTCATAGAGCCAAAAGTTTTGTGATACTTACAGCGGTTTAATAGAAAAATGCAAAAATCTGCGTCCAGCCAGCTTGAATTTACGTAGAAACATTCTGGCTGGACACCTCTGAATCTGATGAATGGGAGCGCTTTGGAATACGGTTTCTTTATAAGGTTTTAGTGACGCAATTTGTGACGGCAATAACGTTGAATTTATGGCGTCACATTTGAAGGTTTACAAGAAATCAGTGACTTACTGAAATCAGTCACTTGGTGTCCAGCCAGCCTGAACTTCAAGCTGGCTGGACACATGTATCTCCGCTACCTGATGGTCTTCGACTTTCGGAATACGTCCCAGTTTTAGTGACGGGGTCGGTAATGATAACCTGAATTTGTGACGGAGAATCTTTGAGCAGTTTCGAAGATATTGATCTTTTACATTTCTCCATACAAACAATGTAGTAGGGTAACCAATAATTTAGGTTTTATGTAGGACGAGTATATTTTAAAGATAAAGATAAAGATAATTTATTTGTAAAACATGTGTAGGTACAAACATAGATGGTAAGCAGTTGGCTGTATATAAAAAAAAAAAGTTCAGCATGTTTGGCCTGACAAGGCGTACAAATTTTCTTGTAGCTTAAATAGACCTTACTTAAATTTATCATTGAAAAAACAGTTTATGGTGTAATAACATTTTGTTTGCAAAAATATTTTCAGCTCTCTTTTAAATTCTCTAAATTTAAGTTCTCTGAGATCTACCTTAAGATTATTAAATATCTTGGCGGCCATGCAAAATAGGCTCTTTTGCTTGAATGCTGTATTGCCCTCTTTAGAGCGCACTCGGGTGGGGTCACGCGGTGGCCTGGTAAAATTGTCTCCCCAAGATGGGAATAACTGTGGATTCCCTTTTACAAACGTGGCAACCTCCAAAATATATATACATGGAAAAGGCAATATCTTGTGTTTTTTTAATAATGGTTCACAGGTATCAGTCTGTCTCAGGTTGAACATGGCCCGAATACATTGTTTCTGGGCCTTGAAAACGAGATCTCTATCAGTGGAGTTACCCCAAAATATAGAGCCATACCTTAGTAAAGACTCCACAAGGCTATAATAAGCAGTAAGCAGTGTATTCAGATCAACTATGGGTGCTAGTCTGTACAGTAGGTATGCATTTTTACAGATTCGTTTACATAGATTATCTATATGCGGTTTCCAGGATAGTTTACAGTCTATCGTAAGACCTAGGAAACGAGACTCAAAAATTTCAGAAATTGTGTGTCCCTGGTATTTGACAGCTATTATTGGATTTGTCGTACGTTGACTAAACTGCATGTAGTGTGTTTTAAGGAGATTTATTCTGAGATTGTTATTATCTAACCACTGTATAAATTTTTCTAACGTGTGATTTACGTCATGTGCATAATTTTGCTTATCTTTACATTCTATCACAAAAGTACTGTCATCGGCATATAGAGACATAGGCCTCTGTACATGTAATGGGAGGTCATTAACATAGATAATAAATAATAATGGACCCATGACACTCCCTTGTGGCACACCATACCTAATTTTACGCACAGATGATTGGAAAATTTCTTCTTTTTTTGTTTTTGCATTAACCCTTTTTATTACTGTCAATTGTTCACGGTTTTTTAAATACGACGAGATTAAATCTAAAACATTTCCTCTAACTCCATAATAGTAGAGTTTCTTGAGAAGCTGATCATGCTCTACATAATCAAATGCCTGTGTAAGGTCAGCAAAAAGAGCACTTACAGGACATTTGACATCTACATTTTTATATATTGTGTTTAGAAAGTCATAGATTGCTAAGTTAATATTTTTATTCTTTCTAAACCCTTTTTGTTCCTTAGCAAATAGACCTTTATTTTCAAAATAACTATTTAAATGATTGTAAATATACTTTTCAATTATTTTAGAGAAGTTAGAGATTAAGGCTATGGGTCTATAAAACTTTAACAGTTCTTTATCTTCTTTTTTAAATAACGGGAGTATAATACTAAGTTTGAGTTGATCTGGGAAAACACCATTTAAAATACACAAGTTAATAATATGACTGAGTGGTTTAGAGATCCCCAAAGCTACATACTTAAGTATTTTAACATTAATGTCATCGTAACCTGCGCTATTTGTATTTCTTAAACCCATAATGATTTCTTGTACATCCTTACAGGAACAAGGTAACAAGAACATAGAATCCTTGATAGAAAAAGGTATACTTTTTGCTTTCGAGTTAGAGCTTACGGGTTGTATTTTTTCTATAAAATAATTATTAAATTCTTGAGCTATCTCCCTAGGGTCTGTAATCAAATGACCGCCAAGAGAGCGGATGTTATAGATGGATTCAGGGGGCGAGTTAAACCTAGTCTCATTGATGACTCTCCACATGGCACGGGATTTATTATTTGAATCCTTGATTTTTTTGTTATTTTGTATTAACCTTGTTTGTCTTATAATTTTTTTTAGGCGTTTACTGTAGGTTTTTAGTATGTTTTTATTGCTTGTACTGCGATCTAGTCTATACTCCCAAAGCATCTTTCTCTTCCGCGCTGTACATAGTTTTATTCCCTTAGAGATCCATTTTGGTCTTTTTAAACGATGAATTTTAATTATTTTTTGTGGAAAACATTGATCATATAACAATTTAAAAATATTAGAGAAATTATTATAAGCTATATTAGGGTCATCCGTGTCGTAAACATTTGAAAAGGATAAACTATTTATGTAATTTCCAAATTTTTCCAGGTTTTCTTTATGTAAATCGCGGCGTGTTATAGTCCAGTTATCAATTAGGCAGACTTTTTTGACTGGACATTTAATTAGTTGTGCAGTATGATCAGAAAGTGCGTTGTCAAAAAGAACAATTTTAGGCTTTAACCGAAAGTTATGAGCAAAATTATCAATACACGAGTTGCTGCTTAACCGTGTTGGTTCCCGGATAGCGAAGTTTAAGTTCATGGTTAATAATAAAGACTCTAGGTGACACGACTTGTTATCAGGTTTAAGGAGATTTACATTGTAGTCACCGGCCATAACAATTTTATTGTTCGGTTTAGACTTTAAACAGTTAAGTATAGATTGAATAGAGTCAAAAAATATCTGAAAATAATTAGAGCTGTTTTTTGGAACTCTATATAACGATATTACTATAAGTTTCAGGTCCGTCAATTCGATGGCACTGCATTCAAATATTCCTTCCCTAGATAAATTATTTATTTTAGTAATCTCTTTAAAATTGAGCCCGTTGCGAACTAGAATGCATGAGCCACCCCTTCTGGCATTTTTTCTACAGAAACAAGCAGCTAATGTATAATTAGGTATAACCAATTGACTTTCTAATCCTTTTTCTATGAAATGTTCTGTTAGACATATAACATGGGGTAATAGTTTTGCTTCCCTTAAGTTTTCAACAAATACTGAAAATTCGTTGGTTTTATTTATTATACCTGCTATGTTTTGATGCATTATATTAATACGGTTAGTGACGAAAAAATGACTCTTCATTTAAGGTATTTTTAGATAATTCTGGATTGGGCTGTTTGTTCTCATTTGTGTTTAAAACGATGTTCTCATTTGTGTTTTCTGTTTCTAAAGTTTCATCCAAATAACATATATATTGTTCTAATTGAGTGATGATGGATTGAAGGCCTGCTTTGTTTACATGGCCTGTGGAAAAAAACATTGAATAATCGTAATTGAGACAATAGTTGCTATCAAAGGTATACGCATATTGATGAGTATCTAAATCTAAGTATAATAATTTGTTAAATAGTTCTACTCTACTATTATACAAATTCTTTCCTAGCTTGAATGTTGGCAAGCATAGAATTATGTTCGTATTCTTGATCAACCTCAGGGAATCCCTAATTTTAATGACAAGTCCAATGTAGTCGTTAGTAGTATAAAAATCTGATTCACTTATAAAAATAACGCAGTAATCATTCATATTAAAGTCACGAATTTTGTTTTGTACATTTTTAAGTAAATTTTCCGTAAAAGCTCCTGGCATGTTATAGAGAATTGTACTGTATCCATTTTCAAAAGTGTTTAAGAGCTGATTTATCATATTGTTTTGACCGCGTCCATTTGCGATAACACAGAGCTTCTTGTCCGAATTTCTGATTGATATTTTATGGTTTACTGAGGACTCTGCTGTAAAAGTAATAGCTTCACCAAGGGTCTGTATGCGCGCATTGAGATTCATGATTTCGTTTTTTGCTTCTTTTAACTGCTTTTCTAGTGAATTAATTTTTTGTTGTAGGGTTTTGATGCAAGTTTTGTCTTTTGGTGATTTAAGGAACCGTGTATTGGTGTTTCAATCCATAGAAGACGATCTGGTGGTGAGGAATACCCCCCCCCCTTTTTGGTCATGTTTTATATTTGTCTGCATACCTACTCTTTGTACAACAGAATCTTAAAATGTGACGCCATAAATTCAACGTTATTGCCGTCACAAAAACCTTATAAAGAAACCGTATTCCAAAACGCTCCCATTCATCAGATTCAGAGGTGTCCAGCCAGAATGTCACTACGTAAATTCAAGCTGGCTGGACACAGATTTTTGCATTTTTCTATTAAACCGATGTAAGTATCATAAAACTTTTGGCTCTATGGCTGTCACAAATATTTGTGACGGCCGTTGATATACAAACACTTGTCAAAATCACTTCCATGGCCGAGATTGAGAGACCAGCGAAAACGCTTTTTCAAGCTGGCTGGACACTTTTTCAATCGATTATCTAAGTCTCTGTAGCGTCACAAATTCTGAAATAAGGATGTTTAGCCGTCACATTTAGTGGCCTATTGATCTGCTTAATTGTGACCCATTTTGAAGATTTGTCCAGCCACCCTGAGCCACATCAGTTATTGCTAATCTGATACAGGAATAGAATATAAATGGAATATTACGCTTTTCCGAGACAAGTCTATTATGCTTAGGTAGGTACCGATCTCCCTGGATATAGGTTGCCATATTGATGATGCGACCGTTTCGAATACAGAAAGTATCTCAGTAGTCGTTGACAGTGTAGCAATCAACGAGTAACTGCGAGAAACACATCCGCCATTTTCTTAATTTTGCTAAATACTACGGCAACAGAGCTTGTGGTGACGGAAAATCGTTGTAGGAGTCGCGGCGGCGAGGCGATCGAGGGAACTTTCCAGAAGACGGGCAGCAGCGCTGCGTTAATGGAACCTCAACACCACCGCGATCGCCAACCAGTCTTTTTATCGTGGGGAAATCCGTTATTGATATCCCACCGCTACTTAACGGGGACAGCGTCGGGGTTATGTGGGACTCGCACCCACTAAAACCCCACGATGATCGCTCCCACGCGTTATTGCCAAGCGTGGCTATGGACGTCATGTGGCTGATGAAGACGATGACGACAATAGAGCTTGACACTTAGTGTATTTGGCGCGTGCGTGCAATACAAAACGAGTCCTAATCGCCAAAATACTCTTTGAAGCCGAAGTCTCCGAGTCTGTAGACCCTATTGAGTCCAAGTAAGCATATTTCAATGCCTCGGACTAAACATAAAATATCTGATAATTATTTTTTAGCCGACTTTTATTTTTTTTAATGTTTGTTATCTAGAAACTTACTGGGTGAACGGAGTTGGTGATTCATATGTTTATTTCAAAACTGGTGCTTCCTGTTTGGTCTGATTTTAAATTTGATTCACTTACGACAATGCCATCCACAATAAAACCACAAATGTTACTGGTTGAAGTCGGTTCTTTTTCTTTAAAGTTATTGACAATGACCAAGGGACGTGCAGATACGGTATTAGTATTTGTATGTGATGCCTCCGAATTCTCCAGAGAACGTATTACTCTATTATAACGTCCAGGCAAGCTTGACTTAACAGCAGGGACCGAGCTAGCTTAGGAGCTAGTCAGTTTCCATAGAATACATACAGACTAACATTCTGTGTTTAGCGACAATAATAGCGCTTGTAGTGTCAAAAATCGATCAGTTCGCTAAGAAAGTGATCTATCACTTTCATAATATTATTTACTTTGTCACTAAAATATCAAATATTATACGTATGTATAGGTAGGTACATAATGTTCATACGAATTTCAACCTTAGGCAGAAGCAGAGGTAGACCTGATTCTTGGCCAACTCTGTTAACGGACTGTTTGAGACTATCCTTAACCGTAGCTAGGCAAGTAAACTCACAAGTTAGTGTTTACTACAAATCTAGTGAACGAATATATACTCAGATAGGCTCATTCCTTTTCACTATACATCTTTTAAAAATATCTATTAAATGCTGGATGTATCAATAAAGTCTGCTGCCACGGAGATGAACAAAACAAACTCCAGCAACAATGTGTCAGTTTTACTTGTTTTTTATTGACATCAATCAGATGCGAGTTTCACAGCCGTGCGTTTTTCGGTGTTTATTTTGTTAAAATTACTCGAATTTCATATTTGTTTTAGATTATTAGGGTATCTAATAATAAAGAAACTGTAATAAGGAAACCGTAAGATGACGCATTGTCTTGTGACTGGTTGCAAAACTTCATTGTACAACAAAGCCCCCGGTGTTACTTTACATCCGTAAGTTTACATTTTCTTCATGTTTATAATTTGATCAGATCATCGTAACAGAAAACCCACTTTTTTCTTTATTCTTACAGATGCCCTCGAAACTATGAAATACGAAACAAGTGGCTTATCATACTGAAGAACAAATGCTCTATGTTAGACTTCAATTCCAGCAAAATATGTTCAAAACATTTTGAAAATAAGTACTTTGATGCAAGTAGAAAACTGAAGGAAAATGCTGTTCCAACAATGTTTGCACTCAGGACGATTGTAAGTTCATAATTTTGTTTGTTTCTTTTATATTTTGATAATAAGAAATTCTCCGCAAGTAGAACATTACCTACCATCATCCTGAATGTGTAGAAGCTCTTAAAACAGACAACTTTGTTCATTTTTCTGATTGATGAAACGGAAGTATTACATTGTAATAGGTTGTGCTTGACATCAATCAGATGCAATGTGTATCTATAGGTTTTGTTAAAAGTATTATAAATTGACTGTGACTGACATGTGTTATAATATCTACTCACAAATCCATTTAGAATATTTACCATGTAATATTTTTGTCTACAAAGCAATCGGCCCACTGGGCTTGGCATGTTATTTCTGCCTCTGGGAAATAACCCCTTTGGCATGACAAGGGGGAACCCGTAGAGGGAGTAATTTATTGTGAAGCTTTAAACTACCTTATTACAGTGCACAGTTAACTAGAGATAATTTATTATTTTCTTCATTAATTCTAGAATGAATCACCACTATTGAAATCAAAATTGAACAAGCTTACTCAAGCCCAAATAGCCAACGATATCAAGATTACGACAATGAAGCTTCGAGAACCACTGAACCTGACTGAGTTCCTCACAGATGATCTGCAAACGAAGGCTGATGCTCCAATAGAAGCTAAACTCTGGCTACTGATAAAAAAACAGGAACATTTAATTGCAAGACTGAATGAATCTGTAGCAGCACACAAAAGTGTTGCAAGTAAAACACAAACCTCTTTGGACAATGCAAAAGCAGCTTATAAAGAAATAGAGAAGAGCTTTGAAAGTCAAAAGTATATTGTTAAGGCACTGCAAGAAAAACAATCTTCACTTGAAGAACAGATTGAAATACTAACTGCTATAGAAACAAGATGAAAAATAGTGTCTTTGGTTAGGATTAAAAAATAAATGTGTACCTAATTAAAAAAGGGAATTTTATTGTCTTGTCATATAGAAAAATTAATTAATAAATAAGTCTAATATAATAATATTATTACACAATCAAGTAAAAGCTATCTAATTCAGTCTTAACTAAAATTGATCTAAAAATAAAATAAGCACACATCATCTCCTTTGCATTTGTTTCTGTAGTAGTTCCCTTAATTTTGGTTTCTTATTTGTTTTGTCAGCTAAGGGTCTTCCCAATGGAATTAATTCCATCTGCTGTATACGTCTCCTGAACTTTTGGTAAAATTCAAGGACACTTGGTTCTGCCCATACATGACGGGAGTCAAAGTCTAGCACCCTCAGTGTGTTGAGGCTCTGAGCTCTGCTAAGGGCGACGTAAGCTTGACCAGCTTCAAAAATTTTCGATAAAGACATCTCCACACAATCTAGTGTCAACCCTTGGGACTTGTGAATTGAAAATGCCCAAGCTAAATTTAAAGGCACCTGCCTACGACATAATAAATTACCATTAGCACTTTTCACATACCACCTTTCGACTCTTGCTGTATATTCCTTTTTGTTTTTAAATCTAACAACTGGATATCCCTCTTCAAACTTTACCACTACTCCTCTTGCCCCATTCACTAATCCAGCATTAACATTTATATTTTTCAGCAACATTACTTGAGCACCAATTTTAAGCACAAGTTTGGAAGGTGCTATTGTTTGCATGTCAAGTACACTAGTGGCATTATCACTGTCTTGAGAGCTGAACACCTTTTCTTCACCTTCTAGATCTTGCAGCTTGGAGTTATTGATCAATTTAGAGTCATTTGTGTGTGAACATAATCTTGTGGCTAAAATGCCATCACTTTCAATTTTCTGTGTGGCTGTGCCCACCAAGCGATCACTTATTTCTTTTGTTACTCTACCAATCCTGATACTATTTAGAATAGACACAAACTCCTTGTCCTTCTGCCTGTGCACCTCTTTCAGCTCAAAACATAGTTCAATACATTTGTCCCAACATGATGTTTGAAAACAAAACCTCTTGCCAGCTTTGTTTTTGTCTACTACAGGTGGTAGTTGTAGGAAATCTCCACACAGTATCAGTTGAATACCACCAAATGGTTTATCATTTCTCCTGACATTTCTAGCTACAGCTTCCACTTTCTGAAATTAATTACAAAATTGTTATTTTACTTTTATTACCTTTTGATAACTGTTATACTTCTTGGAAACATGAAAATTACATACCTCAAAGAATTCACCATCAACCATGGAAATTTCATCTATAATGAGATGTTTAACTTTTCTCCACTTTTGAGCAACCAGCGGCAGTTTGAGAGCTCTCTCACAAGAGCTTGAGATAGATCCACTGCCATCACCAATACCAGCAAAGGCATGAAGTGTTGTACCTCCTGTAAGCAACAGACAATTGTAATTTACACTCTCCACATAATAAATTAAAAATATTTATACAAAATAAAACCACACAGTTTCCTTTTATGATACCCGTAAACTCAGGGTTTTGTGGGGGAATAAAAAAAATATATAATGTTTAAACAAACAAAACTTGTCAATGCAGTAGTTTTCACCAAATAACTATTTTTGTATCATCTTATGTCTGTATCTTACTTAAAATTCTTACATACCAATATGGCAGGCAGCCACTCCAGTAGAAGCTGTTGCAGTAGTCACATCTGGTGGTAAGGCTGAGATTATCCTTTTTAGTAAAAAGCTTTTGCCGGTTCCAGCAGATCCCGTAAAGAAGATGTTCTTGCCTCCTAAGCAAGCTTCTAAAACCCTTTGCTGCTCAGAATTCAAAGAACTAGTGGTTGTCAAAGGGGAGGGAGAATACAACTTCTTTGGAGCGGGCCCTCTTCCAACATCCTCCGACTTCCGCTTTTTAGCTGGAGGAGATGGTGTAGTTATTGTAGCCTTAGAAATCTTAGCTTTAGCTTGTTTCATATCAGCAACAGTCACAGGACTTATCTCTTCAAACTGTTGAGATTTGCCACTCAGTAGCTTCGTACGCATGGTTTGTTTGGATGGAGTACTTAGCGTATCCTTATCTCCAGTCATCTTAACGAATATTGTTCTCAAAAACGAAACTAAATTGACGGGAGGCGCGTTCGATAGAAACAGGGTGCAACCAACCTCCTGAAACTTAATGCTAGCCTTGCCCTCAGCCATGAACTTTTTAAAAACGTTGATCCCTTTAAGGGCCAAACGCACAGAAGCATGTTTATCGCCAGATACTTCCACGAACATTTCACGAAATTCATTTCTAATGAGTCGTAAAGCTGCTGTCTTGTGGTTTACTTTTCGGAGTATAGATCCTTGTGGTGACAACCACTCTATTGTTACAGCACATGATAAAAAGGATTCCCCAGAATCCATTTTAAGTTACTTCACAGATTATTCGACAAATTATTAAATATTACCACGTAAACAAAGGTTTACATGCGCAAGCGCCGCCGCAGCCGCGCGCCAAGCCAAATTTAAATGAAGTATTTGACAGATTGAAGCAAATATTGACAGCGCTACTGACATATTACTCTTTTTTTATTAGCTTTATTTCACTTTCATGTGGACTTGGGCTCTAAGACTTATTTAGTCTACGTGTCGTTAAGAGAATCATGACATTTCGGGAATAACAAAGGAATCAAATAGGAGTCTTCTCCTTA
>SJJU01006379.1:0-23933 GCA_012932125.1 Conopomorpha cramerella
AATAATTAACAAAATGTGTGTTTGTGCATCAGGCGATAGATTTTTATTGCATTACTACAGGTTCCTCACGGTGCGATTTTGTGAGGTATCAAACTAGACGTCACAAATAAGACGAAAATTTTATAAAATTCACAATGTGAAACGTTTCCTACGCCACCTTTTTGTATACCTTCCGGTGTGCAAGTTTCCTTACAATGTAGGTAACGAATTAAAGTTCACATTTTTGTCACATGAAAGAAATATCATTAAGAAAGAATACGCGTTAATGACCTCACGGGAAGAACCTAAAATGAAGGCCTAAATTGAGGAAATGCGAAATCATCAAAGGAACTAGTAGGGTGACAACAAAATGCCGTCCACGTCTTAGACTGTCTTTTATCCGGTACAACGACAAATTGCAGTCACCCTACATGAAATACTGTCACCATTTGACATGTCTCCTGTAGGCAATATAAAATTGCCCTCAGGCTGTTAGGTATGTGGAGATGTGGCCAAGTCAAGTTACACAGTTTTCTTTCCATTCTGAGCTTGTAATACGTTGAATGTACATACAGTAAGAAGTATGGTTTAGGTTGTAATGAAAGCTTTCGTTAACTCCCAAATTGAATACAGAAACAAATGTAGGCTTTTATTAACTGTTCTAAGTTATAGTTTGGAACAAAGTCATCTTTAATATTCAGGATCAGGTTTAATAAAGTAGTTAGTAATATGAAGAACAGTGTATTCTAAGTAGGAACAATAGATGGATTTAAAATTTTCTTGGGATAAATATAACACTTCTGTCCGAAAATATTAAACATATTAGTACAAAATAATCAAATACCTACACTACACGGCTTTTAGCCCCAATGCGGGGGTAGGTAGAGATACTTGCTAAGCAAATGTCCACAATTCACCAAGCGTATTTAACCCAACATGACAGGGGGTTCACACACCTTGTGGTGTGCGAGTTTCATCACGATATTTTCCTTCACCGTATGAGCGTAGCGCTGCGTACATAACCCTGCAGCCGGTCTCGAACTCGCGACTTACCGATCACAGACAAGTATTCGACCACTGGACCGCAGACGCTCCAGTATGTAAACATAATGACTCCATATAATCCTTTAGACAAAATAAACAGTCACATCAGACAGCTGAAATCCTAAAAAGCTCTATTATTATTATTTCCCACCACGTTGCACTGCCACAGTGAATAATTTTTTAAATCACTGCAACATAGAATCCGACTCACCGCCCGCCCAGGGAGAAACTTATAGAAATCACTGACAGTTCCCACAACTAGTGCAAAACATATATAAAATAATCCTCTGTCTCTTACTAACATCATAATGCATAAGCTCAGAATATTTCTCAAATGGTATTTGTTTTAAAGTCCACAGATTCACTGAAGGTCCTTTATTTGAGGCCCTTTCAGTTGGCGCGAGTGAAATGTAAATGAGACGATGTCGTTGCTCATTGCGCATTCAGTGTTTAAGGCTCTGAAGAATCTCAACCAAACAGGCCTATTCATAACTAAGCTGAGCCACACGGTAAACTAGTCCCCATACATTAAAAGCTCAATATAGAATGGTGATGTCCAATGGGAATGGTTGGTTTGAGAGATTTTTCTTTTTTAATGCAATTCAGAAATGAGAAACATTTTCGGACAGTTTCAAGTCAAATTTGCATTCAGAATGGACTTGCTACCTATATTGTTCTAAAGAAAAATGTAAAGAATCGTCTTAAATGATAGGGCAAGACATTTTCAGCTACAGTTTAGTAACGCCGAAGACTATTTATTATCTTGTGGTATGTAGCAAAGCAATAACAGTGTTATCTACAAATAAATATGATTTGATAGGTTATGCGTATATAGATAGACAAAGATATTTATGGTACCTATCGTATTCTACAATAAGCTATTTTATGATACCTCTATATTATGATAAATTATATTTCATTTTCAAGGTCTGTGGAAGCGTTTCCGGTTCTTTTAAGGGCCAAGTTGTTAAAATAGAGATAAAACTAAGAATTAAAATATTTTTTTTTAAAAGAAGTGTTACGATTCCATTCTGTAGAGCAGTTGCGGTCCAGTTGGTCTGGAACTTGACGTGTGATCGGGTTCAAGTCTGGCTACTGGACGTGTACCGATTGGATTCTTTTTCAGATCCTATGTACGCGTCGCAACTCTCGTATGATGAAGGACCACATCGTGATGAAACTCACACACCGCAAAGTGAACCCTATGACGGCGAAAGGCTCACCCGCTATCACGTTGGGCATACACTTGGTGAATAGTGAGCATTTGCTTAGCAAGTGCTCTACCTACCCCTCTGTGGGATTAAAAGGCGTGAAGTGTATTTATTTATTTTATGTTACGCGTATTCCTTGACTTTACTCAACATAGGATATATTATATAATTGAGCCATAAATCCACATTAATTCTAACAGTGTTGAACAATGAATTAACTGGCCACTGAAAAGAAAACAATCTTATTGTAAACGAAACGCCTCAGTCCAAGAAAATAAATATCACGAGCGATGCCCTAATGAACTGTCACTTACATTTCCACGATTTCCAACGAAAGGAGTCGGTTCAATCTTTGGACTCATTTCGAAGGTTATTTTCAAAATACCCAAGCTCATGTTATAAGAAAAGAAACATGGAGCCGAATATTGTCCAACACTTCTTTTTAGGGGAGAATCAAATACCTACGACACGCATTTACTAGCTATAACCAGTTCTCCTTGACCTTCACATTTACTAGTTTTATTAGAAATCTCCTTCAGAATACTCAGAAGGAAAGTTCACAGAACATCAGATTGTAATTGTGAAATTATGGACAGGCGCAAGGGGTGTCCAACATTTTGTGCACGCAACGCACGCCTTGCAATTTGAAGGGAAACGTAGGTGGGGTTGCTTACCCCTGACTTAACTTACAGCGGGTACGTCCGTGCTGTAGTAAAACATTTGCTAGGCTGTAATAACAGTCGCTCTACAAAAAAACGTAGTTTAAGTCTGCATTTATCTTTGCCTATCCCGCATTGGGATTAAAAGGCGTGATGTGTTTAATTTACTGGTACCTATATTGCTTTTGCATCGACCCTGGCCAAAACCATTCCAAATAACTGCCTTCCTCAAGCCACCACTTTCTTAACGAACTTTTCGAAATTAATCAAGAACAGAATGTGAAAACACCAATTCCAAAGTACAATCTAGGTTAAATTTTACATAAACCAGGACCTTCCTGGATTACTTATACAAACAGGAAGTTTATGCGAAGAATTCTTTCAGCTTCTGATGTGAAATCTAATTAAAACCTCAACCCCGACGTGTGTAAGCAACAATTTGACTCAAGTGCCAGGATTTTTCCGAAAGAACGCCGCCGACGTCGTTTCGGGGATTCGAATTAAACTCTTTAAAACTAATTTCAGTTGGTTTTTTTTCTGTAACTACGTAGGTACAGTTACGAACACATTTTATGAATGCTTTCTTATACATTATCAACATTAATAATGAAAACCCAGTTTTTGACCTAAGATATATGTTTCCTAAAAGATATTATCGTTACAAAGATTTCTGTGGCATAAAATACATAAGGTTCGTAGCGATTTTTAATTTAGAAAAAATATACAAATACCTGTTTATTTAATATATCCTCCAATTTATCTTATTGAAACGATTTTAAATTATTAGATATTAGCTGTGCTAAACGCTAATTAGATACCAAACTAGTATAACGAGTCAATGGGGAATTTTCAACCAGGTCTGGGGTAACTTGTGTCACTTATATTTTAGTACGTTTTGTAACATGTAAACAATCATACCACCTTCAATACTAACTACTCGAAGTTAGTCATTTCGTTAATATTAATCCCTCTTAATACAGCTAGCGCCATCTGTCATAAGTAAGAGAAGCGAGGGCCCTGAAAAGTACCCATTGGATTGATTATTATTGATTGAGTGCAAACGGTTTGCTGTTCGAACGTATACTTGCGAGCCAAAGTTCATCACCGTAATTCATGTCATAAAGCAGGTAAAATACCAAACACCGACCAAAACACTGAGAATAATTAAAAGTTATTGACACTAAATTGCACCAATGACCAGAAAGTAATAAAGTTTTGCAATAACTCTGTAAGTTTTATATGTAAAAGTGACCACGACTGTTAGTTTTCTCATACGATACCCTCAAGTTACTAAACCCTTCTTTACATAAGGATCCAAATGAAAATGAGTTTTTAGAATACAGCAATAAAGTCTTAAATGTTGAAGCAAACGTGATTCATAAGAGTTTTACACTTGACGCGCACACAGTCTCCGTCCAAATTGGCAATAGAAAAACCAGTGCTACAAGAACTACATTTGCTTAAAAATATAAGCAATCAAAGACCTAGTTCCAAGGGAAAATGATGAGTACAACATGCCCCTTTCCGTGCTAAGACGATTTCAGATTTAACTACTTTGACAAGCCAACGGTAAAATCAACGTAGTTAGCGAATTGCTCATTGCAAAAAGGACTTTAAGGTATTGAAATACGAGCTACATTTAAATAGTTTTCCATTATATTTTTCTTATTTTTTACACTAGCGTTTCAATTAGCAAATTCATCGTGAAGGTGCAAGGGTGTACACACGTAAATTACTTTGATGTTATAAATGTGTTAGGCTAAAAACCCTAGACATACTTACTTAGTTAAGTACCTATGTCTATGTACCTAATGCCTGGATTATATGTTTTAGTGTTTTTCGCGACGTAAAATAATAATTTCAGTAGGTATTTTAGTATTCCTATCGATGCAACGTGATCACAATTTGATGTGCACTTAATTTCTAGTCGTCTTAAAACATTAATTTATGAAGAAGTATTTACAGAAAACTAGGTAGATTTCTTATTCCCAAAATTTCTAAAGATGGGAATTACGATTAGTTGTACTTTTACTTTCTATTTACGGATTAATTTTCACTCTTTAGTAATAGATAAACACTCCAAAAAAAACCTTCGAGCATGCGAAATAACATTGAGATAGAAGAGTTATATTGATAGATAGTAAAGTTATAGAGATACTCGTAGAAGAGTATTGTTAATAGAATAATTTAAGATCTTTCCAGATTTTCAGAATCACGTCCATGTCTGATACAAAAATCTAAGAGCCAATTTTTAAGAAATATTATTTTCCATATTTCAAAATAACTAAAAGCTGTAAAAAACTAAGTTGTCACAGGAAATTAGCACGAGACACATTAAAAACCTTGCTTAAAAGCAATTAGGGGAACACTCAAGCAACGCAAACAAGTAAGAAGTATCTAAGATGCATTACTGTTCATCAAAATGCAGTGGAACAAACTGTGAGATTTAGACTGCGATCGTTGTGGCACCGGTCTGCGGCCGCCCCCTTAATGATTACGAACAGATGTGTTATCTACCAAGTACTGAATAAAATAAAACGGAATTTAAAGCATATGCTTCTAAAATTGTAACTAAATATTCAACTATCGATCCTGGGCTGTTCTCTCCAGTAACACTTTCTTGGACACTCAATTTAACGTTACAGAAAGTTATCGTTATCAGGTCGGAACGTCTCCCCGAAAGGGTTAAGGAGACTTACGTCCAACAGTGGACGTATAGAGGCTAACAATTAAAAGTAAGGAACGTGAAAAAATTATTGATCTATTTGTTTTAGCGAACCAAAAATCCGACAATGTAGGTACGGAATAAATTATTAGATGACGGACTAGCAATGTATGCCTAACTTTACTGTTATTATATACTTGGTGAGTTTAATAAGTCAAAGTTAAAATTTCTTTATTCCATCGTTATAAGTGCTTACGTATATGCAGTAGCATAACACAAAGCTTGATGAATGTCAATTATGACTTTAAAAACAAAAGCAATCTTCCCCAATAGGTACTTCTTTAAGAACGAAATTCCGGTATTTGCCAATTTAAACATGTAATTTTAAATACTTTCAACTAAGCAAATAAATAATCCCTACATAGTATAAAACAAAGTCGTCTCCCGCTGTGTGTCCCTGATGTATGCTTAGTTCTTTAAAACTACCTAACTAAAGTTAGTCAGTAGATAGAGCGATCTTGAGGAAGGTTTATATGTATAATACACTGTTAATAATATTGGCAAAACAACGTTTGTCGGGTCAGCTAGTATAGTATAAAAGAAAGTCGACTCCCGCTGTCTGTCTCTATGTATGCTTAGATCTTTAAAACTACGCAATAGATTTTGATACGGGTTTTTTTTATTAAATCAAGTGCTTATTGAGTAAGGTTTATAGGTATATTAGATACATACATGCATAGCAGAGAAACACTGTTAATAATTTATACCTATTAGTAAAACAACATTTCCCAGGTTAGCTACTATTTGATAAAAAAAAATATTTACATACCCAATGGAAGCTACTGAAACATTGAAAGAACCAACACTTAACCGTGAAGTCTCTAGTCTCTGCCGTTACTCCGCGGAAAGTGCCTTAAACACCCGCTAAATATTCATAAATTCCTTAAGCGGATCATTTGTATTCAGATTTCGTACAACTATAAATACCTCTACGGCGACATAGACCATGCCATTGTTTACTTTTTACAGAAATATGTGAATTAATCTGTGAATTCTGTACTTATAATTATAATATTACGTTGTTACATTTCGAATAATTATTTTAAAATCTTTGTTTAACTTAATTAGATGAGAAATGAATATTTACACGTGTTGTGTAGAATATTATATTACAAAAGGAGAGTTCTTTTCAAACATTTTTTCTTTATATAAAGCCGCTTAAAAACCTAACTCTCTCTCTCTCTTCCTCCTCTCTTCTTCAATTCAAAAACTACCATAATTAATTCACTATATTTTGTATATTGTAAGTATACGTGTGTGTCTTGTTGGCTATGCTAAACATATAAATAAAATAAAATAATATGGCGAATTGTGATGATTCTTGAAAGTTGCGGTTTGAAGGAAGATGTAGTGACCAAGATTGTAAAGGGCATGCTTCGGTAGTTTGGGCATTTGGAGAGAATGGATGAAAGTCGATTGACGAAAGAGATTTATATGGGTGATGTAATGGGCCAGGTGAGTAGATGTCGCCCCAGAAGGACATATGTTGACAAGATTGGTGATGACCTGGCCGAAGGTGGCGTGAAAAGTACTCGAAACCGGAGGTCATGTATGAAAAGATGTATGAACGTAGATGAAGCGAAAGTGGTATGTCAGGACCGTGACAAATGGAGATCTGTAGTCTCTGCCTACCCGTCTGGGAGACAGGCGTGAAGTGTATGTATGTATGATGTTTTTTTCACTTTTTAGAATGCTAGATTTTACGACGCAGCAAAGCTAGTTAAATAGAAACCTAACATCACATCAGATGGAACTTCATTATGTCTAAAAATAGTGTTTTAAATATTAAAAATAGCTACCACAGTAAAAATCTCAGCCATCAATGCAGCAGACCTACCCGAAGCAGGGATCAAAACCGTGATCCTTTTGGAAGTCGGTCGTCATTTAAGTGTACTTCACGTGAAGATATGGTACAAAGAGATTGTGGAGAGCGACTGAACGCGTTACGCCTGTGCTCATTTTACGCCATTTTGGTAAATTTATCACCAAATCGCGTGAGAAAACATTGTGTCTTATCGCTCAGATATACGAGGGGAAAGGTGGTTAATGAATATAAGTGTAACCCATTTTGTTGTTACAGGATACGTTGTTACTTGCAGTTCAAGTACGTTGGGATAAAATAGATTTACTTTTCAAACTGTTAATGGTATTTGCTGTAGAAAAGGCTTTATACATTTAGCCGAATGTAAATATTTATAGGTATAGCGGAATAGGAAATTCTAATTTTAATTTTAATACGTTTTTTTTTATTATTTAGGTAAGTTGTTCTAACTTCAGACACTTGTGCAACATGTAAAAATACAATGGGAGGTTTTCTGACAGGTGGCTTATTACAGTTCTAAGAAATGTCAATAGATGGTCACTACCTAGTCAGGGTTGTCGTTTCATATTTTATTTTTTTGTTGACAATTCTAAAATTAGTTTCTCCTTAAGATCATGTCTGATTAGCGCCGTCTGTGAGACGTTTTGGAACTGTTTTTGACATATTTGAACTACTAATTTAAAGTTAAAGTTAAGTTCAAATATGTCAAAAGTAGTTCCAAAACAATACACAGATGGCGCTATCAGAAAACCTCTCATTAAAAAAATTACTGTCACCTTCAATACTGTCTGCTTGATGTTTGTAATTTCGTTGACATTTAACACTTTACTGAGGGAAACACTCCTAGTACTAATTCATTTTGTTTCATCGACTTGTCAATTGGAAAAAACATAGAACCGACTTCAACCAGCTTATGTATGACGTTTATATATAAATGGTTTTCTAATGAATGCCATTGATAGAACTGACACAAATTGAAATGGGAGCACGCGGGAAGCGACAGTTTTCAAATAAAAATGGAATCATCAAAATCGGAATCACGCAATGGAAAGTTCTGGGATAAAATATAACAAATATACTCCTCCTTTTTGAAATGGGCCGAATAAAGAATTTAATTTCTATAGTTCAGTCAGTCATTGACTATACAATCAAACCTCCTTACTGTAGGCAGTAAATATTTTATTTTTGAGAATATGTTAGCAACGGGTGTAACACTGGTGAACAAATTATTTTTAATTTTATGCGCAAGTATACGACACTCCACTATTGTAAAAACAAATAATAGTTACACAGGAAACAAAACGCATGACAACATAGAAATTAACTTTGCAGACAAGAATACCAACTTGCAAACTATAAAGTTTAACTCGAGACAGCTAGAGTTGTAAAACTGCCATGCAACGTCACAGCCGGTCGGTGATTTCCCGCCATCCTCCATCAAGTTTGCTTCAGTAGTGTAATAATATGTACAGTCGACCAAGAAAGTGGTGTATCCGTTTTGATGACTCTTCCTGTGTCACTAAAATATCAATAAGGTAGAGTTGTTATACTGTGACAAGTGAGAAATGGACCTTAATGTTTAATGACCACTGCAACACACAGTATGTTATTTAGCAAAAAAATATGCAAAAATTCACGGTCTTCCTTTTATGACACCAGTTAGCAAAAAATAATCGTTAAGGTGAAACCTTTCGATCGCTACAGGGATTTTTTTCTCGTGTAGGTGGTTCGTTTCTCTGTAGTGTAATTATTTAAAAATCTATGTATGCAGTTTAGTCTTGAAATCACAATTACGTCTTATGTAAGTAAAATGTTCCAGCTACTATATTATAAGTACATTCGCTCTGTGTGGCATGGCCGTGGAACGTCCTGTAGAATAATAACCATATTTTCTAATGACATTCATAAAAATATCATAAAATTTACAACCTCGTTTCCACCGGCGAAACATGCACAAAAAAACATGCTTGATATGGGACTAAGTCTAATACACTCTGATAGTTGCAGCAATCTGGCATCGTAGGCAAAATAAGGAATCTATCTATCATCTAGACCTGGAAGGCCTATTAAAAAGCTCCAATAATTTTTTTTTTTAACACAGTGAATGTTAAGCAGCAATGTGGTAGACCACGCTGTAGCACACTTGTTCATTAGGTACCTATTACCCGCGACTTAAAGACTTTCAGACTGTACTGCGCAGGAAACACTCCGGAAAGTCATTCCATATCCTGGCGGTTTGCACTATGAAAATAAACGCAAACCGTTTGGTTTGCGTAAATGGTACATCCACCTGGTATGGATGATGCTTCGCCGTTCTCCTGTCCTATTGTAAACGCGCGATGGGGGTATTAGGCTATGCAACTGCATAGCACACACTCCGAAATGCACCCGATAGAAGACATAAAATAGGCTCGCAACCTTGCGGCGATGCTCTAGTCTAGCCTTTGTAGCCGAGCATCAAACAACCTGTCGTCACCTATAAGCCTTCTAGCACGCCTCTCTATTGCCTCCAGAACATCAAGTTAGGATTTTGCTGATCCACCCCAAAGATCAGAGCAGTATTCCATACACGATCGATCTTGTGCTTGAAATACCGCAAACCAGCGTACATGGTGTCAAACAAGTATTTTTGTCAATGTTTGGCCGGTGAAAACGTAGAGTTGGGTTTTAGTATGAAAAATTAGAATTTTCTCAGTACTAACAAACACCACTATACGTATTCCCAAAGGTACGTGGTACTCTTATGGAAACCATAATACACTTTGACGCCCACCCTCGTCTGTAGCGCACCTAAGTAAGCTGATACGGGGAACACTTTAAACAAGGTGCGAAAATAATTACTGGATGAGCATGCACGTTCAATGAAAGGCTTCATTCGCGGTAACAACTTATTTTTATGCTATAATCGGAACTTAGGAAAGAACCAGTGGAGTTAGAGCAATAAAAGTGAAATATTTATTTATTTACACACACAAAAAGTACGTAACAGGATACCCTAATGCGTAATGCTGTTGAACTAAGAAGGCCGGATCCACACTATAAGGTCGATCACGGTTCGTTCGCGGTCCGATCGAAATTTCTTCAAGACCGATCGCGACTGGAATGGGATTCGACCGGAACGTGACTGTTACGGATAGTATGAATACACACATTGTTTTTCATTTATTGATATTTTATCAGAATGAGATCGGACCGCGAACGAACCGTGATCGACTTTATAGTGTGGATCCGGCCGAAAACATCATGTCGTTTCGTGTTGATCCATTCGTTTTCGTCAACGTTCACCAATCGCAACTTCCGGGATTACGTCTTACGTCATTAAAACGAGGGAACGACACATAACACTACGTTATTATATAGATATTTTCATAAGTTACTGATGCCTTTTTGGAACTGAACATCATAATATCAGTACGACATTTAAAGAGCTGTAGATTCTTTCGGCGTTTAAGAGCTGTGACTCATTACAAAGTATTTCATACAACTCCCGGCCGGCCGCATACATTCGGAATCTGTACGGAATACAACAATTCAAGTAAAAAAGTCTGTTAAACTCAACGGTTGTTGTTGACAACAACAACAACCGTTGGAAACTTAATTTTATACTTGAATCGCCACATTCCGTACGGAAAATTCCGTATGTATGTGCCTGGCCTAATACGCCTGTGTTGTTAACACTTATTGATTTGTTTGAGATGTTTATGCTTGTATTGTGATAATATGGATATTTAACCATTTCAACAATAAGACTTCGCTGTCTTAAATTTTTAACAAAACGCTAAAATATCCTTGTTGCAATGTAGAGTATGTACTCGTATCTAACAGCATTCCGTTCTATGACGAGTAAATTCAGGCCCCGTACCATGAGGCCTTAAAGTAATATTGTTTACACTGTGTGACAGTGACAGCGTTATACCACTCGTCTAGCACTATCCCTCTCACAGAGCGAGTACAATATTGCCACAGGACCTCATGGTAGGGGGGCAGGAGCGCAGTCTAGTAAGCCCTGTCTGGGGTAACAGGTGTGAAGTTAGCGCCCGCGGGAATCGACCCCGGATCCCCCGCGCTCATTACGTTTTATATTAAAACGAAGGACGAGGGGATTTTCGGAGTATACTTTCGAGTACGCCTTTGAGATTTTTCCCGATGGTTTCTTTAATTTTCTTTTTTTGTTTCTTTTTTTACGGAGTGTGGCGTCAGCTTTACTGCCTTACTAATGAAATAGAGTTGTAGATATCTAGTTTTAGATTATGTACTATGTTAATGCCACTGTCTGGCTTTGTTTAAATATGAAGGACAAGTGGGTTTCCTTTGTTATTAAAGTGAAACTTTTGTTACATCGTCTCAAACTTTTTCGTCTGTGTGTTGCATGTCGCGTGACGGTCGGCCGCGAAGTAGGCAGTTTCACTTTTACCGTGGTTTCGTAAAACCACACAACTTTTTAATTTTTATGTGTTAGGTACTTTATTATTCGGTGTACTATTTGTTTATTATTCATTGTGATAGTTTTGTTGAGTAATCATTACAAATTAAAAAGTACTATTATTATTACTCTCGCGGATCTTGAGATACATCCTGGGGACAAACGAACGGACCGACGGACAGTGGAGTCTTCGTAACATGCGCTTTATTTAACTAAAGTACCGTAAAAACTACTCATCATCACAATTACAATTCGAATACTTTCAACATCAATGGAAGATATTTTTTCTACTCGAAAACTGAAAATGTGTTATAGATCTAAACAGTAGGTTGTTATTTAATTCCATAGGATATCTGCATATATTTTCATTAAAATAAATACATGCGTCCGTCTTATACTCTTTCCCTGAGCACGTAAATGAATTATTAAGTCTACTCCTTCAGTACAAACCACCACGCACATGGTGTTACAGCCGTTACCATGGCAACGAAGGTCAATGCCCCGACGCTGCCGGTCCCTATCGAGACCTTAACACTCAAAATACCTTTAACTTAACTTAGTTAAGCACATAACAATTTTTTTTCACATAGAAATTTTCTTTAAAAAAATCAACAATAGAGCGAGTCCGAACACAAACGATCAAAGAATAAAGTAATTGCATCTCTTGCGTTTCTCACTATATCTTTAACAAATTGTTTTTGTAGAAAAATATGATTATGGAAAATTACAGCGAAGAACTAAACGTGTAATGTATGAGGTATTATAATTTAGGTAACTACTAAGTTTGCTATAGGTAACGTAGGTACTACGGTACGTACCTGCTAGCTCTGTAACACTTAAGTATTGTTGGAAGTACTAAGTAAAGTGGATAATGCAACGTTGTACTAGTTGATAAAGCTATGATACGTACCTACTTGTGTCTTCTCTTCAGCTTAATTTCGAAACAATCCAATATAACTCTCTCACATGAAAAATAAAATAGTCCTTGAAGTACAAACACTGGCTGAAACCGAGTTACACACTGTCACCAAATAGTTTTTTTTTAAATAAAAAAAGAAAACGTCAAATTCGAATTCAGAACGCCGCGTGTCGGCTTTTGCAACACATCGCGCCGCATGCAATGCCTTCGATCCCACGAACTAAACTTTTCAAGGGAAAATCGCTTTTCAGAGGCCCAAGTTCAGAACACAAATTCGTTCCGGTGTCTTCTATTTGTTTAAAACGCGCCTTTTCGCACAACAAATAAATACCAAATTCATTTGACAAGTGCCGTGCAGACTTTCGCGCCATGACGTTTGGAGGGATAGAGACAAAATGTTGTTTTCTTGAAGAGGGAGAGAGAGGGATGATTGGGGAGGTAATTGAAGGGGTGCATGTGCGTCTGGTAGTTTGAGACTACTCTAAACCAGTTAGAAATAATGCCTATTTGTTTTTTCTACTTTTTTATGTTCCGTCTACTGAATTTCGTAATTGTAATTAGAGTAACCATCTTATCAACGCATGAAACCTATAAAAATATTCTTCCTTCATGTCCTTAATACGGTCAGATTTCACAATATTAGATATGAGAAACTTAGATAAAAAAGCTTATTATATAAGCTGAATATTGGCAAAATAACCCAAAATGTGATTAATTTAAAAATGTTCCATTCTTTCCGTACTTAAAGATAGTAGATATAATTTACTGTAAGTAATAAAAGCTTTAAAACAAAAAGAACCGACTTCAACCATTAAAATTTTACAGATTTGTGATATTCTCATGGATGCCATTATCTGAACCAAATGTATATGGGATCAAACAAAAAAAGAATCATCCAAGTCAGTTCACCCAGTCAAAAGTTTTGAGGTAACAAACAAAAAAAAACCTCCACCTTTTTCAAGTCAGTTAAAAAGTAAGGAAATAATATGCCATAAGTAACCTAATATGTATACCAGTCCTATCATAAGCTCAATAATGTCTATTTCTCTAAAAATAGCAGTGACAGTAAACTACGTAGCTACCAGAATGTAGAGCTGTTTGGTCCAACAAGAGTAGTCCCCAGAAAGAGGAACGCGCCAAAGAATCGATCTCGAAGATGCATCGGTGGAAATTTCTCAAGTGGTGAAGTTACGGTCTGTCTGTGCCTCAAATTCCCTGAAATATTTTTCAACAGTGAACCTTTTTAATTGATACTTATGTTAGGTTATATCTAGATAAATATACATATTCTCTATTTAAATAAAATAACAATTGAAATTTATCACTCTTTATTTTTCATTATAAAAATAAATTAAATAAATAAATACACTTCACGCCTTATAATCCAAAGAGGGGTGGCAGAGGCACTTGCTAAAGCAAGTACCAACACCGCTTCACCGAGCGTATTAACCACAACGTAGACAGGGGTGAGCCCATCGCCGTTATAGGGATCACACACCTTGTGGTGTGGCGGGTTTATGCACCGATGTTGTCCTTCCACCGTCAGAAGCCGTTGCGTTTGCGTAAACATAGCTCTGAAAAAGAGTGCATTGGTACACGTCAGCTAGCCCGGACTCGAACCCGGCCTCCGGTTTTACAAGTCCAGTGTCCGACCAACTGGACCACAGACGCAAATTAATTACAAAGTTTTTTATTTTACTTGCTGACCCAAGACCAACGTTGTTTTGCCTATATACATTATTTAGAGTGTCTCTGCATCTGTATGCATTATAAATATAAACATCCCTCTAAAATCATTCAATCTATTAAAAAACCGCATAATAGTTGAATAGTTTTAAATAGTTTAGCATACATAGGGACAGACAGCGGGAGGCGACTTTGTTTTATACTATGTATTGAAGATTAATTAAAGCCGAAATACCTTTTAAATATACTGCCCGTTATTTTTTACTTCTATCCTTCTCTAGTTTCTTACTAAATGAGTGAGATAGGAGAACAGAATTACAAGCTTTGAAGTTCTAAAAGCTAATGAACTGATAAATAAGTACAAACACATTTAAGTGGAATTTGTATCTGTTTCGGGTAGACACAATATACCCGACGAAGTCATAACAATAAAAAATCTATTGTCTCGAGTTGAGTGTCCATGAAAGTGTTAAGCAATAAGGCTTGTGTTTATTCATGAATTACTTGAACTGTGGTTTTACCCACAGTTTATACGGTTCCCGTGGGAATTTTGTCATAAATTATAGCCATACCGATGTATAAGCTACATTATTGAATCATCCAACATCCAAACAAAATTACGCATTTATAATATTATTGGGATTAAAGGGTAATGTTAAAATCTAACATTAAGAGATTGGTGCGATAGTAAAATCAGAATTTCTAAATTATTACCTCGGTACCTACAAGAAAGAATAAAATTAACATTACCTTAACCTATACCTATAAACTGTAGTAATGAACATATTACATACAATTTAGATAACACTAGTAAGAAAAGCCCAATTCTGAAAATCTCCTGAAGCACATCTCAAGACTCAAGATTCGTGTTTGTGTAAAATAGACAAATTATGGTCAAGCAACACTGATGAGTAGGTACTGATTATTGTTTCAGTATAGGCCTTAGACAATTCGAAAATACTTTGCCTTGCTTTGTCTTGCCACTATAACTTTGCCCTATTAGTCCACAGTTCCACTTTCACAACAACTCATCAAATCCTAAGCGCAACAGTAACTTAGATCTTTTTCTAGGCCACGCACGATACCTAACCGACAAAAAAGAGACTTAGTTCTCATTCGCCTCTCAGGTCAAATACGGTCCCTTGATCCCAGGCTCATCAGGCATTCCCTTTGGCCCCGCGGTGGTGGTGCCGCGCCCCACGAGGGTACGTCGCCCTTGTGACAACACGGAACTGATTCTCAGGGCGTTCGACATTTTAGAATATAGAAACGTGGTTTAAGAGTTACGTTCTGAGAAAAAATGCTTAGTACCTATTCTTCCGGTAGGTACTATTGATATGATAGTAAACGAAACCGTGGTCCTGACGCAATACAATTTTGTTACATATTAATAAACATGACAACAGAAGAAAAAGTATTTCTATCCAATATTTCTTTTTTTTTAAACAACCGTCTGACCACCATCCTGCCGGATGTTAAGCAGCGATGTGGTCTACGATGTGATGTGATTAAATTGACAGACAATTTAATTACTGCAAAAAAGATCAAAATTACGATGATGATAAAAATATACGATAAAATAGCTAAAACAGACAAATAATAATTAGGTGGAAGCATCGTTCATAAGCTAACAGTGTCATCTGGAAAATATGCAATTGTAGCGAAATATATGTGTGTTCAGATCGCCTAACAGCGTTTTTTATAATTATTAACTCTCCTGACAATGTATTAAAATATGTAACTATACTAACACTATCCACGAAAAGTTACTCGGACTTGTCGACTCAAATCAAATCAAAATGTGCGTTCCTATGTACTTGGCGGGCACTAATAGGTTTACTTTTTCAGAGACTCAATGGAAATAAACATTGTGAGCTCTCTGACAGCAATCCACCAACAACGACCGGTTAATCTACAAAACTTCATTTATAAAAGCCTTACTCATATCTAAACTACGTAACTTGATTTGTTTTAAGGATTCATTAACCGTGCGATAAAATGTCTACTATCCCGATCCACCAACAACGATCGGTTAATCTACAAAACTTCCTTTGTAAAAGCCTTACTCATACCTAAACTACGTAACTTGTTTTGTTTTAAGGATTCATTAACCCTGTGATAAAATGTCTACTATCCCGCTCGACAACAATGTCGTAGATGTAATAATCGGGTGCTGATCAAGACACTGCGGGAAATAGAGCCGTAGGCGACGAACGTGGTCTGCAGGCTTAGGGCACGGGATTATTGACGGCGCTTCATCACTGTATACCCCTGTCGCTTTTACTAAGTGACGCATTACTTACAAGCAGGTAAGTAAGAATGAAGTAGAAAAAAAGAGCGTCTGTGGCCTTGTGGTTCGATTACTGGGATCTGATGTTGTGGATTCGTGACCAGCTGTACTAATCGTGTACTGATAGGTCTCTTTTTTAGTACTCTTGACCAGATTGGTGATGTCCTGGCGGAAGGTGGCGTGAAAAGTACTCGAAACCGGAGGTCATGTATGAAAAGATGTATGGATGACAAATTGAGATCTGCAGTCTCTGCCTACCCCTCTGGGAGACAGGCGTGAAGTGTATGTATGCTGCGCAACGCTCATACAGTGAAGGAAAACATAGTACAAAAAACATAAAACCCGAATACCACAATGTATTTGAATCCTATAACACCGATGAGCTCACTCCTTGTCACGTTGGGTTAATACGCTTGGAAATTCATGAGCATTAGCTTAAGAAGTTCCTCTGCCCGCTCTGACATTAGAAGGCGTGAAGTGAAGTGTATTTTAGAAAAATTAAATTACGTTACCGCGAACGTGCCTATGAAGAGACAAAACTTAAATTAGTTAGACAGAGCGTACAAAAAAACCTTGACAGCGATACATCACTGTAAATCCCTGTAATTTTTCCTAAATGACATATATATTACTTAGCCGTACCTACCTGCTTAGAAAAATACTTCGTCACCAACTTAAATAGGTTTGGTAGAGCTTACGAATACGAGTAGATACGTAGGGATACCACCGTTAGTAATTTATGATTTTTTTTTTATAATATGGACAATTTTCTATGGGGAATTTTCTTTGACGTTTTTCTGACAGATTTTCGGGCGGAGAACTGTCATTACTGTCATACTTTCCAAAAAAAATTTTCACCCCAATCCTCATTAAAAAGAGGTTCATAACTATTTCTGTAATTAATGTCATATGGCAAAAGTAGAATCTAACATAATCGGCGTTGCCCGTGGAGGACCTCAAGCTCTGCAATGTGAGCTACGGATACGCGCATGTATAGGTAGGTGAACCAGAAAATCCCTTTTAAGCCGAAGGCTACTGTTTCTAGAGGTATAGTGCAGGCCCTACAGAGTTCGTTTCAATGTCCCAAAGCAAAAGGAAATCGACGTATTCATACAAAAATGTAATGAAGAATAATTGAGTATTGAGAAACACACAACCAACAAATTGTGTAGCGAGGTCGATTTTGTTTTCGATTAATTGTATGTAGTTGCCTAAACATTATTACGTATCATAAGCATGGTACATAATACTTACACTTAACTTTAACTAGGCATTCAGCTTAACATGAAGAAATAGCATAAAACAAAACTTCCAGACAGTTTCACTGAAATGAAAAAAATATTTACAATTCACTGAGCAATATTAACGAACAGTGCCTTTGCCAGTAACTCTATGTGTGATACATATTTTTTCCCCTGAATATAGTACATTATCTAATTCTGAAACGAGAAACAAAAATGGTTTTAAAACTTACAAAATTATAGGTACTGATCGCCTAAATCTCGATATCTCGGCCTACCTTTCTTTCAACTTGTGTGGTATACTTAGTTCGTTAAGCGACGAATTTAGTACAACTGGGTACCACGATTTCACCTACCTCAACTTGAGCTGTGCAATTTCAAAACCTAGCAAGTTTGGTTTTTGAGACTTGCTAGGTTCTGATATAAAAAAACAACTACTAATCGAAAATAAACGTTGGCGAAGATCGATGCGGAATGAACTAATTACTCAGATATTTTTAAAAATGTTCACTTGCTAGTTTTTGAAATGGTGCAGTCAATTTGTTCTGATGTGTATCGGAATAAAATGAGCTGATTCAATTAATTTTACATATCATGTAAGGAGTCCAAGACTGCAGTGCTACCCTCTGTTGTGCATTGTTTATCATCTTTACTCATAGTTCTAATAATGTGTTCTTTAGTAAAACAGCAATGCAGAATGGTACGTACATTAAGAGAATCGTTTCGTGTCGATCCATTCGTATGTAGCGAAATCCACCAATCGCAGCATTCGGTGCTGCGCCGTGATTGGTGTAAACGTCATTAAAACGAATGAATCGACAAGAAACGAATTGACGTTTTCTTAGCTTTCTAACCCCACAAGACAGAGCGATACAATTACGAGAGTGTAGACTTGGACCCCCACACAGTGTTGATTTTCTCTGTGTAGAGCTTATGTGAGTAAATACGAAGAGTACTTTTCCTCCTTTCCCAAAAACCACAACGTCATTTTGCGAGGAAATCAGTCTTGATACCCATTGTACGTAGACAACAAACCCGTTCTATTGGAAACCTTCAGCTCGTTGAAATGGAAACCTGTCCGTCATCGTGGAAACATGACGTTTCCTGAACGATAACGTATCGGGGAAATATTCAGTGGCTGCCTTCTTTGTTATGGCAGCACACATCACATGTACCTACTACATCTACACACACGTATTATTATTATTATTACCACCTTCTATTGTATATCATAAAAGGTTCAATGACTACGTGGTGAAGCGAGCCAAAACATTAACCATACAATATGGTAATGGATATGGATTTGGGTGCATCTTCATTCGTTGCAGTGAATCAACGAATGTAGATGCAGCCAGAGTCAATATTTGGCTAGGATACGTACTTTATAGACTTGATAAGGAAGTCGAAGGAACTTTGAAGCGCTGCTATACATCTCGAAGAACTCTACTAATTGTGTGGTGTAACGTTGATAGGCAGGATATGAAACTGACGGGATTTAACTATCAATCAAACTTAAAACTAGGTAGGTAGGTAGGTCATTGACCCTTTTTTGATATTATTAAGTTGAGCGGAATATTACGCGAACCAGTGCCCTTACTGTTCTAATCCTGAAGATATATCGCTACATCTAAACTAAACGAAATGTTAGTGTCAGAGAGCTTAATTATCTTCATCACATATTTTGCAATCACGTGGAATAAGGTTTCACATTGGAAAATTCCCATTATTTTCCTACTTTTCGAAACAGAACCCCCTTTCTTATCAGTTCATCTGCTCTCAGGAACAAAACTTGTTACTCAACTTTGAACTAAATCTTCATGAGAAACCATACACTGAAAGGTCATGTTAGCGAATGAGTGTAAAGTTTCATATGATTTTAAGACAACATCGAACCCACAGTCAGTGTCTGCTCGCCTGGTGCATACCTAAGATCCTGGTATGATAGTGTACAGTCAGGAGCTAGGTAAACTGGCGCACTTTATGACTGGGGGGTTTACTCTGCTTTCAAATTGATGAGCTGGTATGAACAGTATCATTTTTCTAGAAGAAAATCTCATCTAAATATGAGCGTGAGCGTGAATTTTAGTATGTAAATCAACATTAAATTCACACTCATATTTTCTAGTAGGATAGTATTTTCATAAAAATGTACATCTCCATACAACATAATATCATCTTTCGAGGCAGAAAATTATCGATATTGCATGAAAACGAGTTTTTTTTCCATTTTTCCGCATTGTCGCCATAGAAAAAGTTGTTGATATCTGTACGAGCCCAACAACGTATCTAACATGCAGTATACTTACAACAAAATCTTCGACACTACAGTACATCCCCTCACTATCGTAACGCTATCCCCAACCCACAGTCACACACAGCTCAGCTGGTCGCCGGTAGCTCGGCGGCACGGCGGCGGTGGCGGCGCGGGCGGCATCACTTCAAAAAACGCGGCGCGCTTTGATCTCTCGTTTATGTTTGTACCGCATTTTCAGGCTCTGTTGCGCGGATATCATTAGCTGTTCGGCTGTTACTATCGTCTCACGAGTGAAGGGGGGCGGTGGTGCCTGACAAAGCTATGAGGCACTTACCTATGTAGTTTTTCAACATCAACCCTCGGGGCATGACAATGGTTTCTTCCCTAGTAAGGCACAGGTGTTCAAGCAACTAGCGTCGCCTGTATTAGGATTTATTAATAGGTATGAAGGCACATATCTGCGTGTGCTATGTAGTCTCCACAATTAAGTATATGTATACATGTTTGTATAGGTACATACATATGTATAAGTGGAGAGGTGTAGACCTCTCTCCATGATTAGTCTCCCATCATTACCCCTGGCTAATATAAGAGCATTATTTAGTCATTCATGCGTACTTATAAAAGATGTCAAGATTAGAAAAAACACGTAACTAACTTTGCAGTTAGTTAATACTAGCCTTGGACCGTAATTTACCTACACGAGAAGAAAAGCTCAAGTTAGGTTTGTCTCGCTCTAATCGTGTTTGTATAAAAGAGACAAAATATTCTCAAGTGATACTTGAGTACTTACTTCTCATTGTTTCAAAATACGGGCCGAATTGACGTCCATCGAAAACCCAATTATCTTGCTAAAAGTAACTTTAGATACAGGGTCTTGAAAGTTATTTTCAGTCCATTACGAAAAGGAGTTAAATTTATCTTTTTTTAAAGAAACGCGCACTTACATTATATTAATAGTTTGAACCCTAAGTCGCGAAATTAACCAAAGATATTTATTGAGTTGAATTTATGTTGAATACGAATTTGGGACAATGTCAAGGATTACCGGAGCTTCCGATTCATTTTAAAAAGGTTGGGTTATTATATTTTCATAGTTTATTTATCAAATTCTATAACGGTATTGTTTATCCGACCACTTCAACAAATGGGTCTTGCCTAACCGTTCTGCAGTACTTCGCTGTACTTACGAAGCTATTATCTATATCCCTAATAGGAAGGAATATACGTTATTCTGTCAAATAAATTATACATTGCATAAATCGAAGGTCTTCTACTAGGACATGAATACTTACTGATAATTGAAAATGTTATCATCAAAAGTATTTACTCTGTTGCAGGCTTCAACCTGTATACATAGATATTCTATAGATAAATAACATTATACTGCAAAATCTGAAGTGTTTTCTAATCGTTCTCCAATCAAACTCTGTACCGATGGACCCACAAATTGGATCTCAAGCCCCCGGCCTCCGCAGACAAACAAACTTAATTAAAAAGAGCTTTTCCTAAATCTCATCAGTTTCATGGTACAGTCTCCGGTTGTCTTAAGGTGGACGATCACTGTGATACGAAAGATTGTCATTGGAATTAAACAAATATAGCTAATAAATTAACATAATAATAATAATTCACCGTCGTTATTCCTAAAGCGCGGTAGGCAAAGGCTCTTGCAAATTCCCACGATTCACCAAGAGTATTTTACCCAGCGTGATAGGTGGTTAGCCCATCACCGTTATAGGGTTGCGGTAAGTACGCTAATTTCATCATATTGTCCTTCCCGGTAGGTACATTGCGGGTATCGGTATCTTTTTCAGAGCCTATATATGTTACATACAGGCCCTGAAAAAGAGACCGTTTGTTACTCGCCTAGGTGTCATGTCTTGAACCTATGACCTCGCGATTGTAGATCCGAATACCTAACCACTAGGCCACACGCGCTCCACACTTGGCTCCTCATCGGTATCAATATCAATAAGAGAAATATTACATTATCAAAACGATCAAGTTAATTCTAAAATCTAATAAAGCAAACTGTACTATATCATAAATACTTCGAACACGTATAATAATCCATCTCCAAAGTTCGAACTGTGTGTTCCAACGACAACATCGCTGCTTAACATCAGGCAGGGTGGTGGTCAAACACTTGTTCATTGTGTTTAAAAAAAACTTCGTCAAGGTCTAGTTTATTTTTTATGAGGATTCATGGCGGAAAATGTTGATTGTAAGTATTTTTGGACATTCCTTCTTGTTTTTCTCTCATAATAACCATTCGTGAATTTCAAGAGATGATGAACGTAAGTTCACGACTTTGCAATGTGGAATTTCTAAGTACAAAAACAATCTGTCAAAGATAGTAAAGAAAAAAGAGATGCAACAACCGTTATTCTGTGATTTATTGTCTTCGAATTCGCTATTTTGCGGATTTCTATTTCTTTTTTAAAGAAAACTCCTCATTACTTATGAACGCTCACCTTAAAGTAACTGTCAAAGAAAGTTGACCGATTCTTGTAAGGGAGTTACATTAAAGACGAGCTCAACAAATCTTTGGGGGGGAACATCGATGAAACCGCACAGATAGGGGGATCCGACGCACGAATAAAAAACGGAATTTTATAAAATCTCGTTCCAAAGGAATGTAATTAAAATTGCTCTGGTTGAATGTCGGGGCGTTATTCTGCTGCAGTTTCTGGACAATAATATACTTATTAAAAGCTTACCCATGCTGATATGGGAATCCCGTACCGTCCTGAGACAAATCTCCAGATCTAGTTGGCTTGAGATCTGGAGATTATTTTTATAAAAAAAAAAACGGGGTCTAACTAGTTGACGTAACTATACGTATATTACTTAGATTGGTTTGTCCGTATTTGACGAACTTTTGACCAGTTTATGAGACCTTTACTAACAGAGCATTAGAGCTGTTCTAACTTTATGAATCAGAGGTTAAGAATTTAATCGTATGGACTAGACATTTGTAACTGAAGGCCTATTTGACATACTTGACTCTTTCTTATGCTAAATGTAGCCGAAGGTTCCTTGTTATTATAAGGTTCTGTCCACTCCTTTTTGGCGAATACGGACGTTATATACAGTGTGTGGCCCACAACCGGGGAAAACATTTTGAACGGAAATTGCTAAGAGCGTCTGTGGTTCAGATGGTCGGATACTTGACTAGTAACCGGGAAGCGCGGCTTCGAGTCCGGCTACTGGACGTGTACTAATGGGACTCTTTTTCAGAGTTTATGTACGCAACGCAACGCTCTTACGGTGAAGGACAACATCGTGATGAAACCCGCACACCACAAGGTGTGTGAACCCTATAACGGCGATGGGTTCATCCCGTGCCACGGGAACCGTGGGCATTTGCTTTAGCAAGTGCCTCTGTCTACCCCGCTTTTGGATTAAAAGGCGTGAAGTGTATTTATTATTTTTATTTATTGCTAAGGCCATTTTAAGTTACTATCACAGATTCTTCATGTTCCTAAGTTGGTATTTATTGATATAACAGCACACAAAGTCTTTTACAACAGGTAATGTATCATTCCATCGCGATAACGTCCACGGTCTTGGGACAGGGTACGTGCTTGGTATACGTCTCGTTGATATTTGAAATGTCCGTCCGCCATTACATTCTGAGAATCCGTTGTTACATTGTGACAGGTATTGAAATGAGC
>SJJU01006380.1:0-36803 GCA_012932125.1 Conopomorpha cramerella
TACCTACCACACTTTTCTCGATCTTTCGAGATCCTTCTACTACATTCTGACGCATATAGGCACTGTGTAGTGGTTTGTATGCGTCCACTTGGATACTGGAATGTTCTTTAGGCCTCTCGAATGTTCGACGTACCTCTACGGCATTCTAGCCGTTGTTTCTCGACCCCGGGGCGTAACAATATAAAAAATGAGTTTAACGATAGATAATAAATTACATAATACCTATGTAATTTAGAATTTTGATTGGAAATAACTTGTTATTAATCTTTGATGTAATGAATCACATCTTTTCATTGCGGCCAAGTCCCTGATGCGCTTAAGTTGTAGCAACTGTATAGGATCCGTTTCGACCTGTCTTTCAAGCCACTTAAAAGCAACATCTAGAGTTTCAAAAGCTTCTGCGTGAGATGGTACTTGACATTCTTCCCCAGTTTCAGTTTCTTCTTCATATTCTCTCTCGTTACTGTTCAAATCCTCAATGATTTCTTCATCAGTTAAGATTTGGAATCCAGGGACTTCACTATCGCAGTTCATCCACTCTTTAATTTTAATAATTTATTCCACGCCCTTTTTAATGTTTGTGATTCCACAGAGTTCCACGCTTCTACTAGCATATAACAACAATCTTTTAAATGAATTTCCTTAAAAAAATTTAACGTCGTTTCTATTTCACTGTCGTCTGCTGATAAAAGGCGACGCAGTAGCTGCTTTCTGTATAAACGCTTTAAAGTTTCAATGACACTTTGGTCCATAGGTTGCAATATCGATGTTACGTTAGGGGGCAAAAACTTAACTGTGAACTTTCCATTTTCTCGATTTAGTGTTTCAGCGGAAGGGTGCGTTGACGCATTATCTAATAACAACAATACATTGCCCTCTTTTCCCACGTCCTTTTGAAATTTCATCACCTCAGGAATAAACGTATTTTCATACCAAGTAAGAAAAATATCTGTGTTCATCCACGTTTTTTGTTGGTTAGCGTAAGTTAAAGGGATTTTAACATTTTTGAATCAGCGGGGATGCGTTAGAGCCGAGACAAATGAATGAGTCCGGATAATCGGATGTTCGGATAATCGATGTTCGGATAATCGGGATTCTACTGTACTATTTTCCCACTGCAGTGCAAAGACCTCTTTCCCCTCCTTGCATGCCATGCAATGATAAATCAATTTTATTTACTTAAATCTTCTTAATCCAATTGGGTCTGATCCCCACTGTTAAAACAACTAATTGAAGTAGTTTTTTTAATTACGATCTTCTTAGTGAAGAATAGAACACAAGATCAATACTAATAATATTAGATGAATATGTAGTCTATTTTTTAATTTAATGGGCTAATTTGACAGTTCCTTTTACACAATTTTGTACTCTGTTGCAATTAAGTTAGAGTATCTTTATCTGTTTGTATTAAATTTTCAGTTTAATTTACATTTTTTTTTATCACTATGAACAAGCCTTTGACCACATAGTAATAAAGTATCATATTGTAAGCATACAAACTGTCCTACAAATTAAAAATGCACTTTAGTGTGTTATTATTATGTGGTCTTGATTATTTCAAGGCCATCTGTCTCACCAAAACTGCAGATAAATTTTGACCTGAAAACTTCTTGTTTTATATAGGCAATGGAACTCTATCGTTCAGCTGCAGCATTGGAACATTCTGGTGCCATGTACAACCTGGGAGTATACTATGGTCAAGGCCGCGGAGGGTTGACCAGAGACACTGGCATGGCCACCAGGCTTCTGCGACTAGCTGCTATCAAGGGGAACCAAGATGCAGTCAAAGCACTCAAGTCACTGGAAGAAGACATTCAAACCAGCCCAGTAGAGTTAAATGTTAACAAGTACATGCCTTATGGACAGAATGATGTCTTTGTACCAACCCAGACATCTTTATTTGTAGATTCCATCAATTCACTTTGTGCTTCAACAAATTGTGAATACCAAGTTTATTAAAAGTTGATATCTTTTTGGTGTAGGTTTGACATAATTAGTTCTTGAAACAGTACTTAGTATTAATGTTTAATCAATAATACACATAAAATTGATGAATCAGAACTTTTGTTACTAGTCTCTAAGTAGGTCTTCTTTCTATTACCGCCATAATAACCATAAAATGCATGTTTTGACGACATTACGAGTTCAGAGCCAATTTTTCAATTAATGTGTACTTCTAGTTTATAGGTACCTATAGTATAGTTTTCCTCATTAGGTATTTCCAATTATAATCCTTTCTAGTCTCAATAGTTCATATATTTTATCCAGTGGTACTCTATTTGCTGAAGTCTGAAATCAAAATCTCTCAAATAGAGGACAAAATGAAACTGGGCCTGCTGTACCTACAGAAACAAGTGTTCAAAAATGAAAATAGTATTAACCAAACAATTGAGACTATAGATTATAATTTTTGTGACATTGTAGGTATTGTTTAATTGAAAGATTGGGGCTAAACTTCGTTGTTATATTTTTTAAGATGTGATAAAATAAAATGAGTAAAATAATAATAGTATACTTTAATTTCTTTATTTTAACATAGTTTACACAACTATTTCGACTTAGTTTACATTAACCTATTTTATACACACACATTTATTTTAGTATCATTACTAAACATAATCACACATTGTGATTGAACGCAATTTTCAGCAATAAAGAGGAATGGATTATCATAATAAACATAAAGAAAAACAAAAGATAAGAATTAACTTATAGACAATGATATTCTTTCACCCAATGTCAATGTATAATGTCCAGGAAATGCGTCTTTACCATAGTAGAATGTTGTCGAATTCATCTGCAACAAAGAAGTAATATAATATTATAATATATAGTGTTAAGTAAAATAACTTGATGTTTCGACGCGTAGGTAAGCTCGAGCTCGTCTTTGATTACATTCGCGCCTATACATCCGGTGAACAAGTAATATATCAGTAAAATTACAATTCCCAGGGGAATTTGGGACTGGGTTAAAATTTAACTAATTAGTTGAGCTGACTACTTTGCTTAATGACATTACTTTCGTTTTTCACAATAACTCGGCACGCCCCGAGATGTAGTTAATGTGAAAATGTGTGATGTATATTATTTTCTTTCCTCCTGTGCAGTACAGTGTAGTATGACGAAACTTGCGAGGATATTTTTATAAAATTTAATTTGAATTCGGCCATTTTATCCAGAAATCAGCGGATCATAGGCATCCCATTTCTCCATAGATCAAGTTTATCTCCCTATTTAGAGAACGTAAAGGGAGCGTTTAGCTCATGTAGAACAAACGAGATCTCAAAGATATGTCAAGGTAGTTATAAAAAAAATACGCATTATCTTTGCAATAGACTGCCTTGTCTATGTGGCATATAATCCGCAAATACTTTAGAGGTCATAAGGGTTAAATGATTGTCAACAAAAGGGAAAATAAATAAGGAGTAAAAACTCACCCTAGTACTTGCGGTAGTCGCGGTACCGGTCAACGTACCCGGGCGGCGGTGGCTGATAGGTCGCCGCGGGGTAGTAGGCCGCGCCGCGCTCCGCCGCCGCTGCCCCGCCGCCGCCACTGCCGCCGGCCCACGAGCTGCCTGCACGTAGAATACGGAACTTAGTAAGGTACGATACGAATACCTCAAAACTGAAGTCCGTGATAACAGACACAGCAGATTACTATGTCTACTTCAATTCGTCAATAACCTCATCCGAAATAGATAAATTCACGGATGACAGAAATTGGATCTTGTGCGTAAACTATCCAAATAAAAATAATATTCTACGGTTATGTACTCCAGATTTCTTCTTATTCGGTTCGGACGTAGTGTTAATAGGTTCTTAATGCAGTTCCTAAGTTATTTTGCTACTACAAATGACATGCTAACAGTTAACTTAAGTTTAGAGGTCGCATACTGGTACTAATTAAAAAATGTTTAACGTTATCGCATCGTTGATAAGAACTTGGTCTAGTAAAAAAATCTTTAGTTTAAATTAGTTGCCCATTGGAGTTTAGTCACTAACCGTTGTATTAATAAAAAGTTGATATGTTGACTAATTGAGTTGAAGAATTGATTGAACTGATAGTGTAGTACTTAGATTAGTGTTTTCATGTTTAGTTTACCAGATTTTGAGACCTTTACTAGTAGTGGCTATACCATTTTCCATAGCTGAAGAGCCCTAACACTTGATGATGTTTTTACACAATGAAGTATATTGATATACATTTCAGCAAAAAAAATCGCAGTTTTTGTAGGACTAATATTTCTTTTCAAATTGTAGTTAGTTCACTTTTAAGATGTATTGAAAAAGACGCGCTAATGCAGAATGTAATAAACTGTCAGGGCTCTTAGCCGTGAAAAAGGGTGCTCTTATTTTATGAATATCAAAGTGAGGTAGGTCGTTCGCTGTGACGGCGAGGCGGGAGGAGGGAGGTGGGCACGCACCTTTGTCGTTGGCGGCGGAGTCGGGGTAGCGCGCGGGCGGCGGCGGCCAGGCGGCGGCGGCGCGCGCCGGCTTCTCCGCCGGGGAGCGGTAGCGCTCGCGCTCGCGCTCAGAGTACGCGCCTCTGTACGCACAACCATAATACTCAATATACTCCCTATAAACTACACCAAGTAAGTACACAATATACAGGTGAGTAGGAAATACCCTTCTACATCTATAAATATTATTTTTTCTGAAAGCCTGGACTACATACATACATACACTTCACGCCTGTCTCCCAGAGGGGTAGGCAGAGACTACAGATCTCCATTTGTCACGATCCTGACATACCCCTTTCGCTTCATCTACATTCATACATCTTTTCATACATGACCTCCGGTTTCGAGTACTTTTCACGCCACCTTCGTCAGGACATCACCAATCTGGTCTTTATATGTCCTTCTGGGGCGACCTCTACTCACCCGGCCCATTACATCACCCATATAAATCTCTTTCGTCAATCGACTTTCATCCATTCTCTCCATATGCCCAAACCACCGAAGCATGCCCTTTTCAATCTTGGTCACTACGTCTTCCTTCAAACCTGGACTACTGAGTCCATTTTAATAACCTGCCCATACAAATTCCTCATTTTTCTTTTTATACAAAAAGCTCGATGATATTTTTCGTTTAGTGTTGCGCTCTAATAGTCGTCGACTCAGACTGTACGAGGAATTCTTTAAATAATTTTCCTCGCGGGGTCAATTCAATTTATTAAAAATTGGCTCTTATTTTCAGCTTTAGAGCCGACAATAGGTCACTACTGGTTTCTGTGTCAATTGTCAATCAGAATGAATAGATAATTGACATTCACGTTAGTATTGATTGAAATTGTTGCACGAAGTTTCGGAACCTCAGACTAAAAACAACTGGACTTGCAATCCGAAACTGACGTTTAGAATAAAACGAGACAATAATATCGACGACATGAAAGAGTAAGAGAAAACATTTCCTGTCCCTTACTGCGTAGCAGAGTATTTTGGGTAGAAAAAGTGACAGTTCGGATCCAGATTGTACATCTAGTTCCATACATTTTGTTGGGAAAGAGACAGACTGACTGAAGGCTGTACGCGACTTGCAAGTCAAGTTGGGTTTGGTCTGAGTTCGGAACGAAGGGGGTTTGAATGATGATCGACATAGAACACCGTAGCGAGAGTCATATATTGAGAAAATGGCTAACTAAATTTAAAAAAAAATGCCTAATTGTCTTAAATTACATGTCAAACTTTTTTAAAGACTCAAAAACAATCCTTGCCGCCACGTAAGGACAAGCTATACCTAATAGACTCGTAGTGTCATCATATCTAAATATATAAAAGGAAAAGCTGACTGAATGACTGACTGACTGACATATCAACGCACAGCCCAAACGGCTAAACGTAGGGACTTGAAATTTGGAACGGACGTAGCTTAGGTACCATAGCGGTGCACTAAGGAAGGAATTCCCGAAATTACCACGGGAACGGGAATTATCGGGATAAAACGTTTGTATGAAAAATATAAACCGCTCAAGGTAGACGCTTGAAATTTGGGATGCAGGTACCTTAGTACACCTGAAGCTATTGGTGCAACAAGCTATTGGAAAATTCCCATGGGAACGGGAGTTATCGGGAAAAAAAATTTGTATGCTCAAGTTAGACGTTTGAAATATAGGATGCAGGTACTAAACTACGCGAATGAAATCGCGGGGCGTCCACTAGTTGTGTATATAAAGACATGAAACCCTTTTCATGAAATACTTAGCTAAAAACACATCACTAAAGAAAAAGAACTCACTTCAACCAGTAAAATTTGACATATATGTGGTTTTCTCGTGGATGCCATTGTCGGAAGTGAAACAAATTAATCAAACCAAACGGGAAGCACCAGCTTTCAAATGAAAAAAAAAATCCAAATCGGTTCACCCAGGTGAAATTTGTGAGGTAACAAACAAAAAAAAACCAGGCGAATTGAAGACTGTTAATAAAATGATATAAGCCAAGCCTACTACTTATTCAGTAACTGAATACAAAATATTTGAAAATATCCATAAATATTTATAAGAAACTAACCTGGGCTCCTTGGGTCTGGTTTGTGAGGCAAGAGGTGCGCGAGAATCGTCTGGGGCGCCGTTTGATGGATACTTCATGCTGTTGTTTGCTAAAGACAAAAATAATCTTGATATTATTATTCATACTTAAGTTTAAACTGTATCCAAATGTCATCTCCTCCCTCCCTCATGATTTCCATGATCATTTGGGGAGAAATGCCCATAATCGCCACGCTTGCAGGTGGGTTGGCGGTTGCAGTGTGGAGGTGACAAACCACCACCTGTTATCTCTTTACCACTCTGGGAGACATGCGTAAAGTGTGTACATGTACAATTGAATGTATAATATATTAATTACTAGTTAGTATTTTTTTCAAAACTTGTTCAGATGACTAGTAAAATGTCGATTGCCTGCCACTGGAAGATATTTTGTAACGTTATTTGGGGACTTATTTTTGCAGCCTTAGAATTGCGCATAAATACATAGTCTAAGTGTCAGTTTAAATCTTGTAAAAATAACGAATTTTGATGTGGTTTTCTTTATTAACAAAGACTTCTTTGTTAAAGAAACACTCTTAGTAAAGTATATTAGCAAAACAACGTTTGCCGAGCCAGCTTATACTGATGAAGTCGAGTGTAGTATGATGAATGAAGTGTAAACGCACCAGCCGGATGCCGATAGTCCCGCTTGTAGTCGTGTGGCCGGTCGGGGCGGTCGGGTCGGTCCGGGCGGTCGGCGCGGTCGGGTCGCTCGGCGCGCTCGCGCTTGTCTCGCTCGTAGGCGGGGCCGGTCACTTCGAAGCGCGGCGGCGGCGGCGTCTCGAACGGGACTCGCCCGCTCTGAATACATTACGATACGTTATAATGCTGAGCCGAATGTAAATAGAAGCCATCAGCTGCCTTTCTTCATGGCATGTCGTAGGAGCTAGGACTATGTGATCTGGAGATTTCGGTTTTTTTAGGCTACGGATTGGCAACTTGTAACAGGATTATTTAAATAAGCGCGCACTGACATTATATGAATAGTTTAAACCAGGGACTTATTGGGTACCGAAATGAATGGGTTTTATACCGGTACAGCGTTTCGATACCACTATGCATAGCCGAATCAGGTCATAGCCGAATTGAACCCTTATTTTATAACGGTACCGAAATCCCGCTCTGCGTAGGCGCTAGCGGGGGGGAAACGAGAGGGTTGGAGGCGGGCGGCGGCGCGGCTCCTATACCTATAACTACCTATCTCTATCTATGCCCTATGCAAAATGCAAAGAAAAGAGAAAGAAAGAAACGTAAGTAGGTAGCTACACAAACATGATTTATTATATGTTCTCTCCGTGACCGTGACATTCGTTCGTTCGTCGTTCGTTGAGCGTATGTTTTCGCCTAGACCGCTACTGTAAGTACTTATACCTACCTACTACCTTACCTAGGTACCCTTTTATGGAAGGTAGGTACCTAGCAGGGGCGGTACGTCCATAGAAGCAAATAAGCTCTGCATACCCTGGCAAATTCACTAAAACAATTAGCGTAGTTAGGTATCTATAACACATTTAGTCGTCACGTAGGTACTATAAATTAGGCAAATTATCAATAACAGAATTTCGGTTATTTAAAATGTGTATCGAAAACACAAATTCGCTCTAGACCAATCAAAACACTAATCTCTCATTAATCTATTCTTCCGCTTGTCAACGAAAACAAATTCGTGCAATGTTGCCTCATCGTTCCATCGATAGGTAACACAAATTTCGCCTCAAACAATCAAAACATAGTATTTAGCGCATCAACGAAAACAAATTCATGGGACGTTGCCGCTTCGTTGCATCGTCTAGCCGGGGAAGCTGCTAGACCTCAAGCTTCCTATTTTTTCTCTTTCTCTGTATACATCCCTTTCACCTCGGTCTATTAGCGCGGAGCGTTACTATGAAAAATATGGAGAAACTTACGCCACAGCGTAAGCGCAGCTTCTTCCGCGTTTTTTCATACATTATTGGAATAATAAGGGCTAGAATTCTTTGACAGTGCGAAATTATGTGCGACAGAGAAAGAGTGTGTGTCGTGTGTGTGAGCGAGCGAGAGAGGTGCCAGCCATGTTGACATATTGCAGTATTGTTTATTTATATTGGAGTATGCATTGTTTTAGGTTATGTTATGTACGTTCATTCGCGTCTTTATTTTATAAAATAATTAAATTAGACAAAAATGGAGACTAAGGTGTGAAAGTGATGTGTGTAAAAGTGTTTGTTTACAAATGTGGGTCGATTCTCTAAACTAAATATGAGTGAAAAGTGCAGAGTCGCGGACGAAATTCGCCGGGATTGTTTTTATTTGAACTTGGAGCAAACACAAGGTATTATGAGGTAGTTTCTTGTTTTTTTAGTGTATTTACTTAGTTAGGCAGCATAAGGTTATTATGTAGTGCTTTGGGAAGAGGAAGGCATCCACATTCCACAACGATCTGTTCAGTTCTGTTTCTGGCATACAGCGCCATCAGCTGCTTAGCAAAATTTTGGGACGTAACGTAATTAGATATTAATTTTGCTAAACTAGTGATTGATGTTTTGAATTGTGATCTTCTATTGAAATATTTTGTAGTCTGGCACAAAATTGGTACCTACTTAATGTTATTTTTGTGTCGTATGTACCTACTCATAGGAGACAGCTTACCCTGATGAAAATTTCACGGCCCGCCACTGGTACCTAGGTACTTGTAAACGACTATCGGGCGAATCTTGGTAGGTACCTACATTAGGTAGTTAGTAGGAGGTATGCTTTGGGTATATAGGAAGACGTACCTCTAATTGGAATTAATCAGACAATAAATAAAATATTCGAATTTTCATTTTTATTTCGTTTTCTTCAATTGATTCCATTGCAGATGATTCTAAACCGCCGAAGTTAGGAAGAGAAGACAACGACACGACGACGACGTATATTTGTGGATGTCTTCACCTCACTCACTAGCTAAACACCCATGCGCCGCCGGCCAGCCTACTATGTTTATAACAACCGTTAAAAACAACCGAAATCAATCGGTAGCGCTACCTCTATTTTATCTGTATCGGTTGCTTTAGATTACCGGCTACCGCTAACCGAAATATTTCGGTAGCGCTACCTCTATTATATCTGTAGCGGTTGTTTTATAATACCGGCTACCGTTCCGTTTGCAACCTAGCGATATCGGTATGACGTCATAAGGGTACCCTTAACCCAAAAAAAAATACCGGTATTAAGTCCCTGGTTTAAACCGGGTGTAACGGGCTTGATCGGAACAGCAGGAAAACTAGTAATAGAATTGTTTTTTCACTGATCATGTTTGAGTTACAGCGCATGTACACAAATCGAATATGTCTGAAGATGCTCTTTCTTTAATACAAAACATTTAAATTTTAATATTAACATAGTAGTTTGGTTTGCTTTATTATCTAATATATAAAATTCTCGTGTCACAGTTTTCGTTGCCATACTCCTCCGAAACGGCTTTACCGATTTTCACCAAATTTTATATGCGTATTCAGTAGGTCTGAGAATCGGCTACTATTTATTTTTTATCCACCTGCCAGTTGTATTTCTCCCAATACACGGGGTACAAAGGCAACTTATTATGGCAAAACAAATGTTTGCCGGGACAGCTAGTTTTTATATAAATGTGTATATGTATATCTATAAAACGTAACGTTATAAGAAAGAGCGAGAGAGAAGAGAAAGACAGATACATACGTTGGGGGCGTGTCTCTTGTGCCTGTCGTAGGCGGCTTCGGGCGAGGGCTTGCGATACGCGGCACTGTCGTAGTTCCGCTTGCGGCGCTCTTCCTCCAACCTGACACAATTTTCAATTTATACTTTCGACGGAGAAATCATAAATGGCGCGCCATGGCGTTTAGTATTCTGTATGAAGAGGGTGTCACTAATGATAGAAGTGCAAAATCTGCCATGTTAAATTCCCGAATGTTGTTTATTAAAAAAATACGATACCATGTGAGTTATACCTACTACCGATTATGGTTGCGACGATCTTTGAATGCCTGACATATAAAGAATACATTATACAACCATTATGGAAAACTATAAACACAATTTGACTAACAACATTTTAAATCAGCCAAATTCAAATAAGTTCTACATATTTTGGGAACTACCATATTGTAATCAACACAACAGTACAGTACAGTGTACAACAGTATTATTGCACTTCTGGTAAAGCCCTCACTATATCATTTATAACCAGTATACATTGCATGATGTTTTACATTGTTCAACTAAAATATATGTCTTGCACACATGAAGGAAAACAAAACACTGTGTAAGATATACATTGCATGACATAATGAGGAATTTTCTTTAAGTAAAATCAATAAACGAGCGAGTCCGAAGACGAACGATTATAGAATCTTTTTAATTATCTTTTTTTTTTAAAACTCCTCATTAGTAAGAGTACGCAAGTATTAATAGCTACCTCATCTGTGCCCGCTTGAGTTCAAGCCGCTCTAGTTCCAACTTTTCTCTCTCGAGGCGATGTCTCTCTCGCTCCAGACGAAGTAACTCGTTTTTCTCACGTTCGATGCGTTCCCTGAGATAAAATATAATTTACATTTTTTAGAACAATTTCGAAGACACATGTGAATAATGAAGAATTTTTGCATTCTACTGTCTGTTTACTATTAAATGGTGGCAGCTGTGTTAAAACCTCATTATTTCATTGACATATGAGTCAATCGACAAAAAACTGAATTCGAAACCACTGATATTGTATGGTAGATTGTGGTGGATTTCATAATTTATCTTCGTAAAATACATTCAGCAAATTAATCAAATGAAATCTTGGGTATCAGAGGTAGAGTGTGCGTTTGTGAAACAAATATAAGTGTGTGTATCTATATACATACAACGAGGTATTATTTATATGAAAGTATGTTTTTACGACTGACATTTCTTTACTATTGATAGTATCGATAAGTCGCTGCAAGAAGTTTCGGTCAAAGAGGTTCAGATTGACGATCGATATAGAACACGTAGTAGCGTAAGTCGTCTTATGAGAAAGAAATATATCACGTCTTATAATTTTAAAGCGGGGTAGACAGAGGCACTCGCTAAGCGAATTCCCACGTTTCACGCATGTGTATTTAACCCAACGTAACAACAGGGTGTGTGGCCATTGGCGTTATAGGGTTCGCACGCCTCGTGTCTTATGAGCAAGTATCAAAGTAAAGTAAAGAAGAACGTGTAATGGTGCGGTACCGTTCAGCGCGCAGCTTGTCCCGCTCGAGCGCGAGGCGGTGCTTCTCCTGCCGCTGGCGGCGCTCGCGCTCGCGCAGCGCCTCGTCGTGCGCGCGGCGGCGCCGCTCCTCCTCGCGCGCCGCGCGGGACCGCTCGCGCGCGCGCGCCGAGTCGCGCTCCTTCTGTTGCACACCAACCACACCCACCACACAATCAAACAAACAACCCCCCTCAACCACCACTACTCCTCACTTCATGCGATATCCCACTTAGCCGTATGGTGACGGCGAATAGAATACATGTGTCACCACCCCAGCCCAACTTTTCCCGTTATGGGGGTCGTAAGAGGCGACCGAGGGAGCTCTCCAGAGAACGCGCTCTCTGTGAGTTAAACCACAACACCACTGCGATCGCCAACCCGCCTGCCAAGCGTGGCGATTACTGGCATTTCACCCCAAATGACGGATCTCATTGAGGGAAGCCCTCGTCTAGCAGTGGACGTTATGTGGCTGATGATGACTCCTCACTTCGCCTCGCCTCGGACCCGCGCAACAACAAGCTATTTTGCCACCTTCGAACTCCGATTTCACATTTTTTATGTGTAATAGTAACATTGACTAGTGGACTCGACAGACGTTGTCCTGTCTTAACATGAAATGAACTTTATTAATATGAAATTAGTATAATTTCCAGGGTGACCTGTACCCAGCAGTGGATGTCACGAAATATAAACTATCCTATCTCTCAAATTGGACAAAATTACATATAAATGCCAACTTTTATGAATATCGATAGCCTTGGTGAAGAGCTTATTGGGAACAAACATCATGACACTGAATTTTTATATTTTATTTCTATAAACATACTTTTCACATACACCATTGTATTGGTCTAGTACTATAAGGATAGTGTTATAATGTGGATAAATAAATATCTGGAACCGTCTTGGAAATATCTACTTTCCAACAAAAAAAAATCAACAACAAAGTAATACGCCAACCAACAAAAAGCATATAGCCGTATTGTGAAAGACTTCTTTTTTGAAATGGCTTAAAAATATTGGTGCCTTGAAAGCGACCAAGACCACTCAAGTTCACTTGTTCTCAAACGAATACAAAAAAAAATATGCCTTTACTTATTTCAAAGTTATAAAATGTGTTTGACTTCTTCACACTTCGTACACTTAACAAATGTCAAAAACGGGAACCAGTAGTTTTACGTAACTAGGTTCACCAAGACAACTTAGTTTTTTTTTTTAATAATAAGGTCATTAATAAGTAAGGTCTTTCTTTCTTTCTAATATTAATTGTCACCCAATTACTTACCAGTATTTTGTCAAACGACAGGACCTCCCTGGGCGATCGCTTACGCTCCCTGCTTCGTGATCGGCGACGATTTTTGTCCTGTAACAAGCAAATGACACAATCTCTAATGAAGGTTCCAGGTGTACTATTACTTCTACAACAATTTATTTACTTACTCAAAATTTAGTTTATACGTCAGATCTTAAAAATACCTATATTACTGACCTCTATACTTGTATTCTACTATGGTACTACAAATAACAAATTTGTACAAAAAGATGTAGTCTACTTTTCTTATAATAACTTGTCAATCTTCTGAATTATAAAATTATCACATTAGACAAGTGTTCTATACTAATAACATGTTATTTTCACCTGTAACCCTAGCAAGCGCGCCTAGACATGACACAGCACAGACGCGCTGTTATGTCACACATCGTGCGACTTAGTTGTTACAACCAATCGCAGTGAATGATATGTCTATCATTTCTTTCTTTGAGCGATGTTAGCATGATTCCGAATGTGATGTACGGAAAAGAAAGAACGCCTAAGAAAATAGTCCATCAGGGTTGATGACACCTCCTGTGGCACTAAAACATCAGTAAGGTAGAATGTGGTGGGGTGGTAGACCAGATTCATGTCCAACTGTACAGTACTAGCAAGTCAATAGTTAGTGGTGAATATGGTATATTTTGAACTGTGTGTATTTTAGTGTAATATTAAAAATTACAATGTAATGAATAGTTTTCATGATTGATAATCGAATCTCGATTATGATTAATGTATGTTCAGCACAGGAGGTACTGGACACAACATTATAAAGAACTAATATACAAAATAACTACAGAAAACATGTTATTAAAATATTACTTAAGTACCTTTTAGCTAATTAGGAAAATATATATTTCAAAGTTATAGTTCTCTTCCAATGTTATAGTCAACATGTGTTATAGTCAGGACGAAAAATAATCATGCAATGTAATGTTGTATGGAGCGAGCAACATCTAAGTAAAATATTGTGTTGAATGGTCTAGAGTCTAGAATCTCCTTCTATAAACGGACGCCAGTATTATTCCACTGATGCATACAGTTCAGATTATTACTGTTTGCTAGCAGTGGCGTGCACACCATACAGGAAAAAAGACATTGCCTACCCTATTTTCACTACCCAACCTAATAATAACTATTATGTTATATGTTAGATCTTTTTTTTGCACTCACGACATAGGCTAACAAAGGTCCTGTGTTTTGTGGGTTGAGGAGATGTGTATTTCGTAAAGACAATTTACCTATACATCATAGGTGTCAATCCGTGGGGATTACTGCCTACCTTGTAAAAGCCAGTGCACGCCACTGTTTGCTAGTATAAAAAAGAAGAAAAAAATAATTAGATACCCAGTAGGGATTTAGCTATGGATATTTGTGGAATAACCTGTATTCACGCTCAGGGAGGTTTTAGTGGCAGGCTTCAGTGGAATAACCCGGACCCCGGGAATGCTAGTTGAAGAGTTAATGAGAAGGAGAGTTCTAGAATCCTCTCCCATTTGGAACAATGCAACATGCCTTCTCAGATCGCTGCGATTTTTCACGCGAACGCGACACTTCACGCTCCGCCGCCCTCGAGCCCTCGCTCGCGGCTACATTACCCTGTAATGTATGTTTACCCATATTAGATTTGCTTGTTCCATTATCTTATTTTGTGAAGGTATGTATCTATAGAAAAAAATAAGAAAATATTGTTCATGCATAGGTATGTTTTGTTGTCATTACAATTTGACACTTTTTGTTCTGTCGTTTCCTGTCTTATTGCTTCACAAATATTCTACCTACATCAGTTTGGTCTATAAGATATGAGTATTGCATGCATTAAAAACAAACACTCTGCTATCAGTATATATTGTTTATGTAATGTAGTTAATGTAGGTATGTGTTGCACTTATAGTTACAGGATGTCCTAGACTAAGGTGAGGTAACCACATGTAAAAGATGCTCTGAGTATCATATGATTGTGACATTATTTACAACACAAATGTTGATATTCAACAGTGACTTGCATAACTTTTTGCATACTTAATTGTATAGACTTTGGGTGTCATTTCACGTATCAATTTAGTTTGCCTGCATAATACAGAGGACTTTTCTGATAGAAAACTTTTGTTTCTGGACATTGTTCTATTACATATTAAAAATGCTATAAAATCTATCAACTGATAGGCGATGTATTAAGCCAAAATACACCCAGAGTCTGTCTATTGTGTAAAACATCGTTTACACTATCAAATTATTTGACAAAATCTGTTTGTGAAAAACTGCAAACATGAAAACAAGCATCACGCTGTCTAACCTCCTGGCTCTTATCATTGTCATCCTTCTTGTCCTTGCTATTGCGTCTGTCGGGGCGGTCGGGGCGGTCCGGTCGCTCGGGCCGGTCGGAGCGCGCGGGCGGCGGCCGACGCGCCGTCGACTCTGCCTCTGACTTAGCCTTCTCCACCGATATCATGCGACCGTGCAATTCTGTTGGATTATACATTTAACTAGGTATATTTACAGCCGTTTCAAGGTGGGTTGGTGACACAGAATTTGCGTCAAAATGTAAAATAACAATGCAAAGATGTAAAATAACATGTCATTTGAAAATGTATATCAACTGTAAGGGCTCTTGGATTTAAAGATGAACCAGTGCCACTCCCGCATTCCGTCAGCCCCCCCTGAGTTGTTGTACAGGTTGTAAGGGCAACTCACAACACATGTTTAATACCATTCACTCATTCATTCATTATCGCCTACGAGACAAGCGCATAAAGTTAAGACCATAATGTTTGAAGTAATAAACACAAAATAGTAACTTATTACCAGTCCTGTGCAGGTTTTTGATACAATTCTCGGCATCCTGAGCACTTGCCATAGTGACGTAGCCATAGCAACGGGACCCTGGAGTGCGCGCATTTGTAACGACTTTAGCACCAATCACCTAAAATATAACAAGTTCATTATACACTATTTAATATAAAACACTTATTTACTATAAAATGTATTTATTTTATTAATTTAATAAAGAAATAAAATACACTTCACATCTTCTAATCCCAAAATGGGGCACTTGCTAAGGAAATGCCCACATTCACCAGGCTTTAACTCAATGTGATAGGGGTTGAGCCAATCGTCGTTATACGGTTAACACACCTTCTGGTATGTGGGTTACATAACAATCTTTTTCTTGACTGCAAGAGCATTGCGTAGCATCTATAGGATTTGAAAGAGAATATAAGTACATGCCTATGCCATGTCTCGAACCTATAACCTCCCGATTGCTGGTCCCAAGTACCCGACCACTAGGCTATATAGAAAAGCATTAAGGTATGTAGTGGTGAGAAGCTCAACAACCTGAGAAAATAGAGTAGGGTGTGAAAACAATACACACCTTGCCATACTTGCTGCACAACTGTTTGAGGTCTTTAGCGCGAGTGTCTCCAGACAAGCCACTGACCCACAGGTTACGGGCACCACCTTCCTTATTATCATCTTTCTTCTCTTTTTTTTCGCCACCTTCCTCTTTGAGGTCAGCTGTAACATTCCAATGGATTTTTTATCTACTTAGTTTAATGTTTATACAAATACATATTTGTAGTAGTATGTGTGGGATTTTATTTTCTAATATATAAAGAGTTTTTCAAATAGAGCAGGTCGACGTTGAGAGTTTGTGACGGCAATGTTGTTTTGGCGGTATCTGTAAAATGCGTTGTTATTTCTTCAGTCACTGATGTCAAATCACGATAGACAAGCACAAGCAAATGATAAAACTTATTATCATCAAAATTAGCGTTCGTTAGTGGAAACGTTACGCGCTTTGCGGTCATTTTAGGGCAGACGCACTGGCCCTTCAAAGTCAACTCTCCAATTGGCTACTAAGACAAGTGGACATTTAAACGATGGTATATTTAATAAATAATGGCATAAAAAGGCCTCTGAAATAAAAAAAATAAATTCTATCACTAGACTAGACTTTTTTAAATGTATTAAAACCAAGACCAAACAAACGCAAGCAGATCGTCAATCCCGCATTGTGACGTCTCCGTGACGTGCACGGTGCAAAAGTGTGGTGAAATGTGTCCGTTCATCATATAGTCGGAATTTTCAAATGTCTTGAGCGAGTATATTGTGTAGATAGATTTTTAGATTCATAAAAATATATGTAGGTATAATAGAAATGGGCAACATTGCTTACCTTTGTTTTCGTCGTTTTTATCACCAGTATCATCACTGAAAGAAGAAATCATAACATTAATATCATAAAACTAAAATGAATGTATGTTGTGATGAGTGTGATTATATGTTTTATATGATAGAGATTTTACGGAATTTGTTACAACGCAATGTTATCCGAAATAATCTTAATAGGCGTAACATACGAGGTTTCTGTTGTCCTTAGATCAACTACAAAGTTTTGCACCATAGCTTCATCCTCAGGGTGTTACCACTGGCAAACTGGTAATGGAGTGTGGCAGTTGCAGCATGTTGCTCGCCGATCTTCATAAAATTGTAGATGCAGAATCTTCATCTTTAATTTTGCAGGTGTTTCTTCTTGCAGGTCATTGGCAAACAAAATACAGGATTGGAAGTTGCAGAGTAGATACTTCTTTCTTCTTCGGAGCGTAGACAGATTGCAGACACGACTCTCAGCATCAGCAAGTCCATTTGGTGCAAAACTTTGTAGCGATAACGTAACAAGGTATGAAGTGATAGGTTCGAGGCTTTGAATAAACAATAGTAGCGCGCGCACGACGTCACGACGACGTTCACCAACCTCGTCCCGCCTGCTTCACCGTCAACTTCTTTTTTGTTGTCGGCAGTATTGGAGTCGTTGGCTGCAGCACCGTCGTCGGCCGCTGTGGCGCCATTGGTCGCGGCGGCCGCCTCGTCGCGCTCCGCCGGCTCATCTAGCGCAGGGCACACGTCAGCGTCGTCAGCACAGGCCGCTGCTTCAGCGACCCGTTCTGACGCACACGCCGCCGAATGTTGACAACACAAATAATCTTCCACATATACAGTTGCGCGATGAATGTTGCAATATACTAATTAAAACCTGAAAACTTGATTTTACATTAGCATTTGTCCTTCTACTGGTGTAGACTCAACTGGTGGACGAGTGTGAGTTCAATTCATATGAAGACACAAAATGTATCCTACAGGAAAAATTAGGAGGAGGTATGATTTGTTGTCCATTGTTTCTTCAAGACAGGTAGTTGTCTGTCCAAGCTAAAGTGTAGCCCTCTGTTGTGCAGCCATCTTCTGCCCTCGGGACTTCTCAACACAGCCAGATTGGAGTTTAAGTTGTCATGGGATTTGTCCTTCATCCTTTTTCAGTTGTGCTCATTTTATTTTTTGTGTGCATCCATCAATCTTAGAATTTTGTGTCTCCTTTGGTTTACAGCATAAAATACACTCAAAACTTTTGCTGGATTTCAGCTGTACCTACTATTATCAGCAAATAACATAATTTATTTATTATTAGCAAGACTACAACAAGTTTCGTAAGTATATAATATTAGGTTTAATCAAAACAAATCAAATTAAATTTTGTAAACTAAACACATTTTCACTTATTTGAAAATCAAACTTCTGGTGTTGTACATTTTCCGTGAATTCAATCTAATAGAATGTTGCATTTTAAACCTAATGTCTTACCTTTTTTGAACTTTGTTGTAGAATCAGTCTGAAACAAATAATAAATCTACTGATTGACAGATACACTTTGCCCATTGTTTCAACTAATTTGATAATTAAGCAATCAACACTTGAAAATCATGAAATCTACATTTTTAGTGAATTTGACAGTTAGATTTAATAATAAGACTAAGTAAGTCCAAATTGTATTCAAGTTTTGTAACACCTAAATAACAATTGTCATTACTGCAACTAAAACATTTTACAATCATTGATGACTAATCAATCTCCATCATCATACAATCATCATTAGTAATAATATGTTTATTACTCGATGGCAGTTGAACTGTGACACTGAAAACATAGTAACATACCTCTTCATTAAGCAATTCATCATCATTTAGGTCTAAGTTGATGCTGTCTTCCGCATCTATATTGTTTTCTGCCTTGGAATCTTCTTCTACATCAGCATCTTTATCAAGACAAGGTTTTTTTGGTGGTGTGACTTCATCACTGTCTTTGCTTTCACGTTTTCTATTGGTTTTCTGTACAGAGGCATCCACATTTTCTTTTTTAGTATCAGTCTGCTGTTCACCTTCATCGTCATCGCCTACGTCATCCTGGACTATCATATCTTCCATTGCGGGGGTTTCCTCACTTTCTTGGTCGACAGTACTCTCGCTGCGCCTCGGTCTTTTGGCTGGAGTTTTGGCTTCCGGAGTGTCGAACGTGAACGTAGCCGGATCGAGTCCTTCTTCTTCTAGATGCTAAACAAAAAGGATCTTGATATATTTCCTATTCTAAAAGTGGTAGCAAGTGTTTAGCTGTTGTTCATATATATATTTACAACGGAGGTAGCATCATATAAAGTAAAAGTTACCTTGGATAGGCGTTGAATCAATACACCACGAACTCCACTTTTGTCTAGGTTACGTTTTTCTAACTCAACGCGTAAATCTATTACCCGAAGATCTGTGATTAACCGTTTGCGGTCCGCCATCACTAACTTATTTTTAGCGCTCTTCTAATATTATCCGTATTACCAATCTCAACAAACACAAAAATTATTCTTCATCACACGCAACGCCGCGTTTTACGAAATTATCGACAAATCAAGATGGCGTCGAGCTTTTTTTTTTTTTTGCGCACGCAAGGCGTGGGCTATTATTAATTGGTTAATGATAACAAACGAGATATATTTAAAGATATTAGACGTAATATTATCTTGACTCGAAAACACATACATTTCACTGCATACAATACTCAATTAAAATGAATAAAATTTACACTACAGTACATTACATGAAACATACCAAATATTTGCTCTAATGGTCCGACACCGTCTCCTCAACAAAATAGCAAATTAAAAAATGAACTATCACTTGTCAAAATCATATGACCAAAGTGGCCAAAGAACTTTTTGAATAAATAAACTCACCCAAGTCACCTATAGAAATTAGAAAGAGAAAAATCTTTATTATAATCTGTGAAAGAAATATACAAAACAAAATACTACTCCAAGTACCAAACATCTCTTACCTCACCCTGTAGTACCACGGTTTGTAAGCCAAAGTTTGGACGAAAACCAGTGTTTAAGAGTGAGAGATTTATTAGTTGCCTGTATCTCAAAGAAAGTCAGATTTACCTGAGAAGTGCAACTAATTTGAACAATGACGATAAAAGATCCAGGTACGTTGAATCTGAAAAAATATAATTTTTGTACACAGATTCTTATAATAAGTACTAGTGGACTCGACAGACGTTGTCCTGTCTTAACTATTGATATGTAAGAAAATTAGTATAACCTCCAGGGTGGCCTGTGCCCAGCATTGGATGTCACAAAATATGAACTATCCTATCTCTCAAATTGGACGAAATACATATAAATGCCAGCTTTTGTGAATATCAGTAGCCTTGGTGAAGAGTTCATTGGGAACAAACATCATGACACCGGATTTTTATATATTAAGATGTATCTACTTATATTTTCAGTAGTCTCATCGCCCACCATGGAAGATGTTTGTGAAACCCTCGACAAACTGTTGGTAAAACAATTGCACTTAATGGAAACTAAAATGCAACATGAATTAAACATAGAGAAGAGTATAAACTCAGGAAGTTTACATTTAGCCAAAGCTCGATACATTATGGGTCACAATTCTGTAAGTTCCACCAAATTGCCAGGAGAAAATAGTAATGACTTCTCAGCTTCGACAATATGTGAAAAAACAGAACAAGATGGAGTGGAGCAGTTGAAGATTGTTGAAAAAACTGATAGTGAAGACACAGTGAACCCAATGCGCTGGTTTGGTGTGCTAGTGCCACAAAATCTACACAAAGCACAAAGTGTCTTCCAGAATGCTTTGAATTATGTTGTGGAGTGTGTTAATGTGCAACTACAGATTCAAAGTAACTTAGAGAATATTGAAATTTTAAAAAGATTCAAATTGACACAATCCGAGGAAGAACATAATAGACTTTAATCCTATATCCACATATTATTACTTAAATACAACTCTTTTTTTTTGTCCATCACAGTTTTGGATGTCTAAAGCTTTTCCATAAAGAAAAATGTATTTATTATGTAAGTATTACAGATAATGTATTTATTTAGCTATGTAATAAATATGCTTGGTGAACCGTGGTCATTTGCTTTAGCAAGTGCCTCTGCCTACCGCACTTTGGGATTAAAAGGTGTGAAGTGTATTATTTAAATTTTTTTTTGTAACTCTGCTGCCCACTAGTAGAAAGGTAAAAGTAAGTTCATATATTTTGTCTTGACCTATGTAGAAAATATGTCTATATAGCCTATGTCCAGCAGTGGCGAAGTATGGGCTGATGATGATGATGTAGAAAATACATGACAATAACAAATACATAACCTAATACCCCCCTCGCGTCTTTACAATAGGACAACCAGGAGAATGACAAAACGTTATCCATACAAGGTGAATTTGTCATTTACGCGAACCAAATGGTTTTTGTCTATTTTCATAGTGCGAACCGCCAGGATGTGGAACGACTTGCTGGAGTCTGTGTTTCCTGCGCAGTACAGTCTGCAAGTCTAAGTCGCGGGTGAATAGGTACCTAATGAACAAGTGTGCTCCATCATAGACCACATCGCTGCTTAACATCAGGCAGGATGGTGGTCAAACGCTTTTTCATAGTGAGAAAAAAAAGTGTAGACCCATGGTATCCATTATGGTGCCGAACATGTTAATAAAGCCGCGTAAATGTTTTCATTATCCATTTCAGACCCTAAGGATATTTTATTTTGTAAATTAGGTAATTTTTTGTCTATTTGTGGAGGATGATTATATTCCTAAATAAAATAATTACAAATAAATGATAAAACATTTTGTTTATTTTCGTGAACAGTCTAGTGATTGAATCACCATAGTGAAATTCAACAAATTAAAATGTAAAGCTTATTTAATTACAATAATTTAAACAATGATGAAATATTATACCTAGTGTTTTCACAATGCTCTAATTTTATTTATTTGCTCTGCTAGGATGACAAGTACATTTTATACAAACAGTTTGCAGAACAACAATACATAAACTCTTTCCCCCATGTTAATAAACTGGAAATAGCAAGTTCTTAATGAAAAGTAGTAGTAATCTTTCATTAATATTCCCATATTTTCTTAAAACAAGATTTTTTAAGCAGTAACTTCATTACAAAGGTAGATAGGTAATCAGTATTCCGAATTTATCAATACATGTTTTCGGGTTACTTTCGTCTTTTTTTAATGCCTAGGTTCTCAATATTGTCACAGAGTTTGACAGATCAACTGTGAAAATATCCTCAACTATTTAAAAAATCCAGTAATTATGCTCCGGCAGTTCCTGACTACCTAGATATTTATAAAAGTGTGTAGGTACATACTGATTGACATTAGGTACATGTAGGTACATATTCGTTGCGATATTTGTCTATATGTAAGAGCTGCTTATTAGGCTGTAGTTCGTCTTAATTATTGGAATATTGCTTGCCTCAAATTATATTTATTCATTGTATGGTGAAGGACTGCCTGAACAAATCACTGATTTTTTTTTAAATTTTGACTTTAAGGGTTGAAGTACCGACATAAATATGTCAGTTTATTTACTTAGCAATCCGTGATTGTACCTTCCTAAATTACGACAACCTATCAGTACCCACCTTTATGAAATGTAAAGTTTAGAAACACATGTCACAATGAAATAAGTAATGAATTATTGCATTGTCAAGGTAATGATTTAAGTAGGTAGATATATATGTATTTATGTTTTACTGGTAATTATATACAATACGTAGGTAGGTAAATAGTAATCACTTAATTTTTACCTACCGATGCAATGATAAGTAGGTAATCTAAATTTCTTATTAGTGATACAGTTTACCAATTTACAATTAAGTACAATCATATAATGGTACCCTAGCGTTATCGCAAGGCGTTACTTATTACGTTTTAAACAAATATCCCTTTCCATTTTGCATAGGTATTTCATAATTACACTTGGGCATATAATAGGAATGTATAGCGAACTCTGTGTGAAAGAGAAAAGTTTACTTATCTATTATTTTGTTGCTATTAGGTACCCAATGCAGCAAACAGCTTCTCATTGTTTATTTGTAGCATACCTAATGGCATATAATAAAGATATATAGTTTACAAAAGATGTGAGTGACACCATTTCTAACTTTTAATAGGTATTAAAAGCTTGAAGAAGACTCCAACAAGAATTTTAATCGGTAGGTATTGTTACTACATTTCGTTTCGTGAACACCGAGTTAAATAAATGGGAAAATTAGGTAGTAGGCATAGGTGTTAAAGGGCATATCGCTCTTTGTCATCTCTCAGTGCTACGAGTGGGAGAGCAAGATATAGAACTTAAAACCGGCGGTGTATTTCTAAGCATACACCACAGGGTGATTGGATAGCTAATATTATGATTTGGAGGATTAATATATAAGGCAGATGAGACGACTATACAAAGATAGTCGTAAAGTTGTGATTCTTTAATAACTAAGTAGGTTGATCAACCCGTTAAATTCTTAAACAGCTAATTTAAGCACTAAGGTACAATTTATAGTCTGAACCTAATAAAGTGACATTGTACTGTACTAGAAACGTGTACAACAAAATATATTGCTTAAATTGTTGGCTCTAGGTAATGATAATCGTTGCTCGGACATCTCAGGGCAAAATTTGGTTATAGAACTGGATACGAACGTGGGTATCTGCAGAATATCTGCCCAACTAGCAAAACGTGACAAGACATAATAACATGCTGCTATTTGTTAAACAAATGAAATAACACTAAGCTTGATAACTGCCAATCACAGCGCGTATTTTTTTATAACGTCTTTCCTTGAGCGCATGCCACTTCCATCAACACTGAGCCAAAGCCCAGGATTATTTTACAAATTCCTGCACCTGTACAGTCACGTGTATAAACATGTATGCACATAGTATCATTTTAAATCTATTTTCTTATAAAGTGAAATTGATAAAAATGTTATGGTTTTGCAAATTTTATATCGCGTACCTACTACAATGAAATAGGTCAAGTATTAAACTAGCAATCGTTAATTTGAGAGCAAATGGCTTTGAAATGTTACTAAGTACATACATGTTTTACACGTAACTGTACTACTCTGTACGTAGGTACACAAGGTGTAAATCTAAATCTAAATTAGATACCTATATTTTCTGGTCTGGTTTGTCAGAATGTGATACAGAGTGTTCAGATACATGATAAGCGTTACACAATGCCTTTTTTACCAATATCATACCACACCCTTGATAATATGCGCAAATATGATGTAAGTAGTTCGAAGGCATATACGAAGGGTAGAAGATAATTCTACAAACTCCCACGGTAATGATTTTTAAAATAAATACAAGTAAGTAGGTTTTGGGATCTTTCTATATCAGTATATTTACACTATTTTCCGATGACTTGCCCGAGCGACGATATTTAACCTATATTAAAATATATCGCTTTGGAATGTATTTTTTTATTACTAAACAATAAATAATATTAATAGAAGATAAAATGCTTTACAAACTTAATAGGACATCGAAAATAAGTAAAAGTACTTGTGCTAAGTGACTAGCAATTTACCTACTCAATAACTAATTGATTTACATTAAAATATAATAAATTAGTAAGTGAGTACACAACAAAATTGCTTAATTCGCTTTACTAAAAACATACCAGTCAAATGGATTATTATTAGGTAGATGAATTTTTCACTACCATAATTAACAAATCACAGACAAGTAAATATATGATTAAATTATTTGTACGAAATTATATAAATGCTACTTATGTAGGTAGGTAACTGGGTGTTTATTACTTTATTAATTACTTATGTTACAATACAATTTCAATCCTAATGGACTATGGACACAATTATTCAAAGCCCTAGTTCGATTTTACATTAAGTATCTAAGTATGAAATAATAGTCCATGAGCTAATTTCGTATTTTCCAACCATAGGTCAGGTCACTTTCACGTGTGCCTTAAATATTTACAGTTGAAATGCGTGTGTGTGCTTATTAAAAGTGAAAAAAAATTACCAACACGCGGCCCCACGTTGGGCGCCACAATAACACTTGTCAGTCTTTCGTTGTGCCTTTTGTGCATGATTTACTAATTTTTATTATTTTAAAGTACGAACAGCCAAATTTGTACGGAAACAGCATTGTTTTGTGACATTAATAGGTAATTTATTATTCAACACTTTCAACTAAGTCCGGGAACTTCAATCTTGTGGAACGAAAAGTAATCGTTTTCGAAAATTTCTATGACGCATTGATATTTATTTCGTTCCTATTTCTGCGACTATAGTCACATTTTGTACTGTGCTTGTGGCATTAATGACGTAAGTAGGAACGAAATTCTGTCAAATAAACGTCATGGAGAAATCCCCATTGTTCCTCATTGACATATCAAAGGTGGGGTTTGTGATAGTCACCGTTTGCTGTTACACTCTAGCAGTTTATTATCGATACGTCAGCGTCAGCGGTGGACAGAAATCTTCATCATCGATACTTCTATGTGACCGGCACCGGAGAGTTTGAAGTGAGACTGGGAGATCTTCATCCCTCTCACTCCTGGCGTCGCTGTTACACTCCATCAGTTACAGGTTGAAGTGGACGTCCTGTAGCTATAAGTTTCTTTGCCTTTTCTGTCACTTCAGTTGCTTTAGTTTGCGCTCAGAATCGGCTAGAAGCTCAATCTCTTGCTATTGTAGTCTGAATTTGTATATCTATAGACTCGCTTGACAGCGATGCAGAGAGAAGACGCCGTTAGTCGGGGTATGTATAAACTTACATAGGTATGTATTCCTATTGTCACTGGTGCTTCCAGACGAGCCTGTGCGTTTACAATGCTAGCGTGTGAGCGCTGAGAGCGTTTGTCTAAGTTGGCAGGAAAGCCGGTCGCAATTAGAACTGTTCCTCACGATATATATCCGGCTCATCCCGCCAGTTGCGGCGCTAGTCTACACAGAGGGCATTTACGACGAGACGAGTATGTATATGCGTGTAGAAGTGAGGTCCCAGGCAGGCCGGTCCTAGCCGGTAGGTCCTATCCGTTGTCACTGGTGTCGGGGTCGGGCGCGTCGGCGGCGGCGGCGGCGTCCCGCCAGGCGCGGCGCGTGCAGGCGGCGCGGCGCCACCACGCCTGCACGTCGGCGTAGTGCGCGCGCCGCTGCCGCGCCTCGCTCGCGTGCAGCATCGCGCACACGCGGCAGAAGAAATACGTGTTTATGAACTCGCCGGTGCCCTGAAATGTTGAATGAATGAATGAACACTTTATTGTATACTAAGATATTACATATAAGGACAATAATGACAATGGTAAGGTTACAAAAGGTTGTTGGTTCAGGTTTTGTGAAGAATTCCCGTGCATCGTGGCATACGACCGACAATACTCGATCTATGGAATTAAAGGCACTTCAGACGCGACTGCATATAATTCCATAGAGCGAGTATCAACCTATTGTTTAAGGCATTTTGTTTTTCCAGTTTTTTAGTAATTGAACAGAGAGTATGTTTCGTAAACTGTCCATCTACCTACTATCTATTTAATGATCACATCATCATCAGCCCATACCTGTCCACTGCTGGACATTCGATACACTTTATAAGTTTATTTTTAAATGGTTGTAGTATCCTACCTTCCACTTGAAATAGGAGTTATAAAGTTGATCGTCATTATCAAGCCGGTGAAGGTATGCGGCGAGCTCCTCAGGCCCCGCGAACTCCTCCACGTGTATATAGGAGTTCCTCGGCGCCACCGCCGCATACTCCTCGGGCCGTGCGCCCATCACTATTGGCAGGACGTCGTGCCTGGAAGAATTGTGTATGTTCAGTGCTGATAAGTAAACATAATTATGTGAATTTTGCTCTTTAACGAATTTTGGTACTGGTTTTTTCTACAAAATATGATATCTAAATGCACGACTCCACTGCTTTGACCAATCCCCATTCGATCTTAGTGTTAAAAATGTATAATGATGATGGATTTGTGGAAATGCTTTTCTATATAAGTACGTCACTGTTAAACAAGCACATACCGACATTACCTCCACACTTCTATGATTACGCCTAAGCGATTCGGTTCCTTACGTACGATTAACGGATGAGATGTTTATAAAACTAACCGTCCAATCCTAATAAGATAACCATCCATTCGTATCGAAAAAGAAAAACAGATGGATACTTACTGAAGTCCATTGACGAAAAACTTCTCCGTGATATAATCACGACAATTGGAGTTCTCGAATGCCAAATAGAACTTGTAGTCTCTATCAAGCATCTCCAGGCACTCGGGGTCGGCCCTGGGGCAGTGGTGTGAGCCGCAGGCGCCGTATATGTCCACGGGAATGTACTTGGCGAGCCGACGTGCGTACTGAAGCCGGTGGTTGCGCGCGTGACAGTTTGATACGAACCACGCCACCTGGGAATGGAGGAATTGATGTAAGACGTTAGACAAAGATGCAGAATGTCTGCAGGTAAAGGTCAGGTTTACGATTTATGTAAACCTTTGTGGAGAAGTGAAGTTATTTCCTCTAGAGATGTATTACATTCACTTATTGACAATGAAACTTTTGACTGTGAAGAACTGTAGGTCCTTAAGGGTACCTTAAGTGCGGTCTAAGATACCTTGCCAGGCAAGTTGCATCAAAGTAGTATTGAAAATAGGTATCTACTAAAGATCTGAGTTACATATACTCCCCAAGACAGACCATTTCGGAAATGATATAGAGCTACTGCCAAGTACTGTTTCAATATTCAGATTTGACAGGAATGTGAAGTCAATTAGATATAAAAGGGCTTTTAGTTATCCTACAGATACCGATGAGAGAGGCACCTACCTAGGATGACGACCAACAATCAGGTCGGGAAGAAGAATATTAATATTATTAAAGAATTCCAGGGAAAAGTATCAGAACCAGTAGGTACAATTATTTAGTGATAAGCTAAGGAACTTTTGTGTGCGCCTGTGTGTCCCTTTTTTCATTAGAATAGTAGTTGAATATGTACTAGTATAGGATACGTGACCGTGTGTGTAATGTCTTATCCGGTAGGCAGAGATAAGTAAAAATAAAATATACCTATGTATCACAACTTTGTTACAAACGCGTTTTGTATTATCGATAAGGTGGATAAACTAATCTAAATACTGGCCTAAATGTTGTTATCACAGTACGGGTAAAGAATTCGTTCATGCCTCAGGTAATTCGTATTGGCGCTGCCTTATCGCACACACGTATCGGTAAATGTAGGTTACGCCTATTCCGAGTGAAGGCTATGAGGAGTAAATGTTTTGATCAAGTAATTGTAACTGTTACAAAATAAAAATAAAATAGAATAAATACACTTCACGCCTTTTAATCCCAAAGCGGGGTAGGCAGAGGCACTTGCTTAATAAGCAAATGCCCACGGTTCACCAAGCGTATAGGGTTCACACGCTTTGTGGTGTGCGGGTTTCATCACGATGTTCTTCACCGTACGAGCGTTGCGTTGCGTACATGGGCTCTGAAAAAGAGTCCCATTGGTACACGTCCAATAATAATAATAATAATAAATCGTTTATTTCAAGTATATACACTCATATTTTGTTAGTAGTATGGTTAGTATCTTAATATCTACTTTAAATATACATATAATCTAAAATACATCGTAGCACTCGCTGCCTCTTTAGCCTACTTTTGGACAAATCATATTATACATTAGAAGAATTTTTCAATGATAAATTATAGAAAATGATTATAATACTTAAAAGGTTATTAATAATGTAATTTGAATGAAAATGTAAAATGTCTATTTTAAAATGTTTATGATTGTAATTCTAATGTCTAATTTATTTTAAGATTAATTTATTGACATACTTCTATTTTATTTAATTATTTTTTTTTTTAGAATAATATTGACATAATATTTGTACGCCACATAAGGCAGGATACATTGTGACATTATATTATATTTTAGATTTAACAGCAACTTGACATGTATTAATAATAATCAATAGCCGGACTCGAACCTGCGACCTCCCGGTTACACGTCAAGTATCCGACCAACTGGACTACAGACGCAACTGTTACCTACAAAAAAATATATGTACATTTCACACTTTTTAATCCCAAAGTGGGATAAGCATAGGTATTTGCTCAGCAAATGCCCACGGTTCTGTTACAAAACCCTACCTATAAAACATTTTCTTGAAAATTTTATTTGGTTTTCTAGGCGGAAAAGGAATACAAAAAAGGCAAGTTTTTACACGAATTATGAGAAGATAATGTAGTGTATCTCGTCTAGACTTATAAGAGAATCAGAACAATGCACACAAATGCGCGTCGAAAACTACAATAATACGGTGTGAACTGTCACTAAATCATGCCACTACATACCTTTTTAGTCTTGTTGGCAGCATAGTTCTTCTCAAGAGGTCTCTCAGTGAGCAATGAGTCCCGATACACCCAGCGCTCGTAGGGCGCTACTATGTCGGAGTCCCTGCGGTATGTAGCCGTCCAGTTGAACACGTTCGCCGAGCTCGCGCGCAATGACGCCGTGTGGTATGGGCACTCCAGGTAGTAGAGAATCCAGATCTGTGGATGACATTTGATATAGAACTTAGGTACAAGAGAAAGTTGGAAAAGGGCGCGGGTAAACATTTGATGTTTTTAGTTTGAGCGTTGACATGCTTCGTTGTCCACGATCTCTGCCTACCCCTCTGGAAACGGGCGAGACGTATATGTATGTATGTCATGCTTCAGGCAACAGTTTACTGCCTAGCTGGTTGTCCAAACCGAGTTTGGTCGCGTCTTGGAAACATTGAACTGGACTCCGGAAATTTTTTGTGTGCGTTACCCCAGCCAGATTTTGTCGAAAATCACATTTTTTTTAAGTAGATAATTAGAAGTCCAACTTCTTCAATTGTTGTGCTGATTTTTAAATTTGTTTTGCTTATGGTTTTTTAGTTATTTGACAAAAACAGATCTGGCTGGCGTAACGTTACCCCAGCCAGATGTTTTGTTAATTAAAGGGTTTATTGAAATAAACTTTAGGTACATAATTAGTATTCTGAACGAGGTAAATGTTGCCACAAAATTTGAATTTGTATCGTTTATGGTTTCGGAGATATTCAAAATCCTGCTGGGGTAACGTTTACGTGTTCGCTGTATCTCCGAAACGGCTAAGCGAATATGTATAATTTTTTGTACACAGCTTCTATGAATTTGTTATAATTTGTTTGCCAATAAAGAAAAACAAAATAATGCACCGTTTAGAAGTATTTTAATTAAAAAAAAAAACTCAAAAATAGCTCCTAGCTCTTCAAAAAAGAGCTCTAAAGCCTTATTTGAAACGTCATTTTGTAGCTTACAACTGCCTTCAAATGTTTGTAAATTTTCATTAGAATCCTGTAGGTATTTATTAAGTTACAACGATATTTAATTCAGTTCTCGTAACGATGCGCTCCGGAGATTTTAAGCCTCCGATTTACTGAGTTCCTTGTGGATTTAAAAGTTGAATAAGATATCATTAATTAGTATTTTAGTTCAATTTTCTACCTGTAAAATTTCAGCGTAATACGATTTGTAATTACTGAGATAATTAAAAGAAAGACATTAGGTAGTGCATGATCATGGCAACCCGACCAAGTATAGATGGTTACGAAAAAGCGGCCGCGTAGTACTTTATACTAACTTTTGAAATTAATAGGATAGTTTTAAACGTAAAGTACAGTTACGTACAGAAGTGTAAAACGAAAACAATATCATCTTAATTTGGGTATTTTTATTTACAAATCATGTCTTATAAACTTACAAAGAAAAATGCGAAGTACCTAAACACTTTAATTTAGTTATATATTTTGTTATAGCAGCATAATAAATGTTCATTGGCTCAACATAATTATAAATTAACTTCAAAAAGATTAACATTGATTTTCAAATCATGAACTAACAATCACATAATAAATTATTGACTGACATTATTTTAAGAGCACATTACGATGACTGGCTGGCTAGTATTCTTATAAAAATAGTTTTATTATTAAAATCACAGATCATTATTAAAACTAAATTAAATCACATTGTACTTCAAGACATATACTATAGGCTGAATAGTTTAATTCTGTACGCGACTGTATTGAGCATGTAGCGTTATTATACTATACGTTTTAAAAGGTAGGCATAAAGTACTACGCGGCCGCTTTTACGTAACCATCTATACGTGGTCGGGTTGCCATGATCATGCACTACCTAATGTCTTTCTTTTAATTATCTCAGTAATTACAAATCGTATTACGCTGAAATTTTACAGGTAGAAAATTGAACTAAAATACTAATAAATGATATCTTATTCAACTTTTAAATCCACAAGGAACTCAGTAAATCGGAGGCTTAAAATCTCCGGAGCGCATCGTTACGAGAACTGAATTAAATATCGTTGTAACTTAATTAATACCTACAGGATTCTAATGAAAATTTACAAACATTTGAAGGCAGTTGTAAGCTACAAAATGACGTTTCAAATAAGGGTTTAGAGCTCTTTTTTGAAGAGCTAGGAGCTATTTTTGAGTTTTTTTTTTTAATTAAAATACTTCCAAACGGGGCATTATTTTGTTTTTCTTTATTGGCAAACAAATTATAACAAATTCATAGAAGCTGTGTACAAAAAATTATACATATTCGCTTACCCGTTTCGGAGATACAGCGAACACGTAAACGTTACCCCAGCAGGATTTTGAATATCTCCGAAACCATAAACGATAAAAATTCAAATTTTGTGGCAACATTTACCTCGTTCAGAATACTAATTATGTACCTAAAGTTTATTTCAATAACCCTTTAATTAACAAAACATCTGGCTGGGGTAACGTTACGCCAGCCAGATCTGTTTTTGACAAATAACTAAAAAACCATAAGCAAAACAAATTTAAAAATCAGCACAACAATTGAAGAAGTTGGACTTCTAATTATCTACTTAAAAAAAAATGTGATTTTCGACAAATTCTGGCTGGGGTAACGCACACAAATTTTTTAGTTTTTCTTTTATGGTTCACCACCAGGTTCAGGTATTTGGTCATTACATCCGATCTAAATAGCCTGTGACGACTGAAAGATAATGGCTGACAGATTATGTGTAGTGGAAAAGGCCCCGCAGTGAATCAACCAGGGGTCTGGAGAATAAATGGCTGAAATGCTATTTTGGCATTTGTGTTGTATCTAAGTTGGGAGGCAAAATACAGTTGACCCAATCGGCCGACCAATCAGTCGATCTAATGCGACTTTCCGATCTACCATACTAGTCCATCCTATTGTGCCCATTGATCAGTGGAGCTATGGCACGAAATGAACCTAAAACATACTTTCAAGATAATGTTTGCCACTTCATTACCTACCAAAACATTCGTCGCGAGGTATTTGCTAATTATTCAATAAGCACACAATTATGTGTTTGTTAGCATATTGTACAAGCAGCCAAGTCAATGTCATATTCAAACCACGTACGTTAGGTATTCGTAATTCAATGTCGGGCATAGGTATTGTATGAACGTTTGCGTACAACATTGAAAACAAACATTTGTAATTGTAAAATTTGTATTGGGTAATACTACTAAACTATTACAGAGATTGCCTACAATATTTCCACAACATGAGATGGATTAAATAATAAAACAAGCGTGTTTCGAACAATCGATGTTATCTTTTACAACTGGCCATATGCCGAGATAACTCTGGCGTTCAATTTCTATTGTCGGCGTTGATATCTCTGCGTATGTACGTCTGTCATTTAAAAATGGTGTTAAGTACCCACGGACTTATACAGGGTGAACATCAACACCCCAAAGTACCGATGAATATACCTCTATAAGCCGTATATACAAGTCTACAGTTTCTGTAGACTCTTGAATCCATTTCACAAGGTGTCAATGTCCCGAAACGAAAAGAAAACTCGGCTCCTCCGTACAAACTCGATTAGCTAATTATACTTTTTGTATGAAGGGTCGATAGTTTTCAGATCATTCTGTATAGTTATCTATCGGTGTCCATAAGATAATATAATCATGGTACTGTGTAAACACCGTAGACAGACAAATCCCATAAAATATTTAAGTCATAATTTCGCGATATCTAAGAGTTTCACTTTATCTTATGTTTAAAATAAATGTACGTATTCCGTAACACACCTACCTAAAGAGGTTAATTCACGAATTTCAGTATTGTTATATCTACATACATATAGATAAAGAATGATAACAGAACGTATAATCATCTAGATATAGGTACCTATTTCAGATAACCGAATATAAGTAGGTTGGTACTAAATTAATTAAAAACATTTATAGCAAGTAAACATGGATCTATCTACGTGTTTTGATGTAGGTTTGATGATTACTTAAAACGCACCTAGGTACATACCTACTAGGTTAAACTGTAACTAAAATAGGATGTACTCAGCATATTTTCATTTCAAAAAATTTTTAGGTATGAATTAAATCTTGTATGTAAGACATAATATCTAGGTGCATATTTTCAAATACAACAACTCTACATCAACACTAAAAATAGCGCACACGAAAAGAAAGAAAATCTTTACAAATTGTTGGAACATCATGGGAGCGCCTGTGGTCCAGTTGGTCGGATCTTTGACTTGTAACCGGGAGGTCGCGGGTTCGAGTCTGGCTACTGGACGTGTACCAATGGGACTCTTTTTCAGAGCCTATGTACGTAACGCAGTGCTCGCACGGTGAAGGACAACATCGTGATGAAACCCGCACACCACAAGGTGTGTGAACCCTATATCGGCGATGGGCTCACCCCCTGTCACGTTGGGTTAAATACGCTTGGTGAACCGTGGGCATTTGCTTTAGCAAGTGCCTCTGCCAACCCCATTTTGGGATTAAAAGGCGTGAAGTGTATGTTGGAACAAAAACTGTCCTAGGTACTAAATTAAACATTTCACTTTAAAAAAAAAACAGATAACGTAAAATACGAATCACAATTTGCAAGAAAATGATGATGGTGATGCGAAATTCGGAAATTTTGGAAATAGTGAACTCCAGCTCTCAAAATGTGCTTTAAATACACTATCCTGGATTAATTATGTAAATTCTCGTTGGTTTACAAATTGTTGTCTACATTCCACTTACTAAGTATCAACATGTTTACAAATAACATCGCGTTGAACTCGCTGGATTGCTTACATTGCTTTGCTAAGCCAATTATACAATAGTAAACATAGTACTACAATAGTCGAACTATTTATCCCTTAACATAATAACGGATCTTTTTGCACAAACAATTTCAAGATAAAGTCACGTAACATGTTACTGTTTTTATAATAAAACTCATGAAGCCGGTCTGTACCGGGGTATCTTATCTTTCTATAAATATTAATTACGAATTAGTAAAACTTCCCGAGAAATTTTCTTTATGGTCAAATCCTGCCTACCGTGCTTTGAAATTATTAATCTACTAGTTATGCGTTTCAATTAATTGTTTTTTAAGTTTACCACGGGTAGTAGATATTAGCTGTTGTTATAATGGTCGGAGTTCTTTTAAAACAATGAGTGTACTTTCCAAGGGAAATCCTCATTTGCTTTGGGGACGGTGGGGATGCTGTAGTGTCAGATAAGACCAGCCCGATGGCCTTCAGCTATCGCAAATGATAGACAGGTTCTGTACATCCAGAGGACATTTTTCAGGCTTGGCTCAACACCTAAGCGGCTTTAACGGACTAGTTGGTGAAAGCCTAAAAAAATTAAAAATGATAAGGTGAAGAATATTGATCTTGAATTTACCTGATTTGCAGGCCTATTCACGTTAAACGGTGAATGATGGTCTTTGAACAGTATGGCGTCAGCGGTACGGGCGTCTCTCGGGTCCGCGGATAGGGAACACTGGTTCACAGGACACTTGTTGCGCACAAACTCTGTGCGGCCGGCGGCGGCGCCCCACGCACCGAGGCCGTTGGCAAGGAGGATTGTTTTTATAGGAACCTCATCCTCCTTATCCGGTAGCGCGTACATTAGTTGATCTGTTATTCTGTAACGGATATAGTGGTTGTATTGTTATTTATTTACTAAAACGTTTCATTAATAGAAGTACAGTTCTTGTGTCTTACATATTAACTCAATATTAATGAAAGTAGCGGGATTTTCTGACTTATATTTTTAGAAGTTCTTAATATTCAGCCTTACCTATCCTCCCCTTGCGCGTCTTCTGGGAAGAGCCTGGCTGGTTCCCCTGCCCGCGGCCTGCGCTCGCCCCCGCGAAAGTACCACGGTAGCTGGGACCTCTGCTCTGCATCCTGGGATTGCTTAAGCCTGGCCTCCGATATAGCATTCTGTCGATTAATTTCTTAAATTATAGTCAGGTGTCGCTTGCAATGGGAAGGTTATGAGTTCAAGAAGGGACTTGGCGTGGGCCTCTTTTTTAAGTGACTTCGAAAAAGGAGACAGTTCGACCGTACATGATTTTTTTATTTTTGTTCGCCGATAACTTCGTCGTTTACGAAACGATTTTAATGTTTTTTTTTGTTGGAATGAAGATATTTCAATGGTGGTCCCATGTCAAGGTAGTCAGGGTTTGATGATGGCAGACCAGATAAATCGAGGGGATCTTTAGAAAAGCGTATGGACGGCGACTTGTACTGGTTGATGAAGTCGGTTCTTGTTTTTTCTTTAAAATTATCCCTATAACTTCGTCAAAATTGTGAGGTAAAACATCGTGATGAAAACAGCATACCTCACAAGCTCATGAGCTATAAGGATGCGTTATATAGGCTTCGTGAAATGTGGCTATTTTATCAGCAACCTAAAAACGTGAAGTGTAGGCATCTTAAGATACTGCTAGATGCAGATCTGTTTATCAGGGAGCAGAGCATGCTCTAACAATAAAAGAAAACATTTTGAGAAAACTCGACGTGTAAACACCCATAACGTTGTGGGTGTTAAACCTTAATGAAATGTAAGATTAGACTTGACCTTGGTATTTCTTCATTAAGCCGCATTTGGATTAAGATGTGTGATAAGTGTACTTATTTTGTAATTTATTTTTATGGGCGGAGTTACACAGCGATCTTCTTATAAAATAAATTGGTGGTGCTGACATTATACACGACGATAGGTTCACCTCATCATCTGTCACGTCTTATCGGTGATGATAGCGTGAAATTCAGATATTTAGATCAAAGATTTGCTAACCCTTTATGACAAAAAAGGCGTATTTTTACTTTTTGTTTACCGAGTTGTAGAAACAATTTCACTGATTTCATAGTTTTAGCTATGCCAAATGAACTTAATCTAAAATCGCCTAGCACAGGCAATATCGACTTCATTAAACAGTAGGTAGTCTGACTGAAATAAGCGTGTACTGCAAGGTCGTTTCGTTTACCTATCGGCCAGGCTTTCCTGTTACCATTACTTTTTATCGATAGCTTAGCTTTGTAGGTAACTATTTGATAACAGGGAGTTAAACTGCTATCGATTGCCAGACAAGCTATACATATTTGTACCATAATAGTTCACTTCGTATATTTATAAAGTTTCCTTCTTTTACCCAGAGGTTGTAGAAGTAATAACTTTTTTTTTTTTTTTTTATTTCGAAGGGG
>SJJU01006381.1:0-11298 GCA_012932125.1 Conopomorpha cramerella
TCCGCCATTATTGGTAAGGCCTTAAATGTACAGTTTTGGACCCCGAACAGATTTATTATAGTAGGTATAGATTTGTTTTGGATTAAAACAAATAAGTAAATAAAAGCGATCCCCAGGTCTCTCCACGAAATAAATGTAAATATTTAACATGAACTTGGTCTTGAGGTGATGCCTATACGAATTAGCCAAACTTTATTTAATTTCGTTGTAAGATAAAACTTTTCTATATTGTGCCTACTTGCACACGTGCTCTATAGTAGCATGTTTTTAGGGCGATTCCCGTAAATTAACATGATGTTGTCAATTGACAAATCTTTGACTCGTAACAATCATAGAAGAGATTAGGGGATTCGTCCGAAAAACATACTAGTAATGAGTACGTGTAGGCACCTTAATAAATAAAAGTTAGGTATCTTAAATCAACAAAATTAAAAAGAAGTTTTCAAATTATCATAGACGTACAACCACCTCAAGACAAAGTTCGACGAGGGACCTGGGGGTCCGCTTTTATTTACTTACTAGTTGTCTCGTCAAACAATTGTTTTGCCATAGGCCTTTGTACCCCGTGTATTAGATGAAATACACCTTTTAATCCTTCCCTGAACTTCCACGTGTAATTCAAGACCAAAATTAGCGAAATCGGTCCAGCCGTTCTCGAGTTTTAGCGAGTCTAGCGAACATCAATTCATTTTTATATGTATAGATTTGTTTTGGCTTGTGTGACCATTACCAGGACAAAAGCCAGTCTAGTAGTCAGCTGATCACTTGCCAGATCAACTGTTAGATGTTGCCGGAAGCCTCTAACTCGACTTTCCGACTAATATCGAGAGAGTAGCCGGGAACCAAACAGTTTAGAAAAAAAGATAAGTAGATGACCGCACATTACTTAACTTTTAAACTTTAATTTTGCTCTGATAAACCGATTACGAAATCCGCAGCCGGTGTTCTAGAACGCTACAGTTTAAGTGAATCGCAATTTATCCCAAGACCATAATAATCTGTCTTTATAACAGGTATCTAGTATGTATATGTATTTTTGTATGTACCATTATTATACGTATCTATATTTATTGTTTTGTAGGCGACTGTGGTCAAATTGGTTGGATACTTGACTTGCAACCGGGAGGTCGCGGGTTCGAGTCTCGCTACTGGACGACTCTTTTTCAGAGCCTCAACGCTCGATGTCACGTCAAGTGTATATTTTTTGTTGTATTAATTTTAATTAAGTTAGATATGTACCAACTATATTCTGTAAATATATCATATTTTCTTTGTATTGTATTGTACTTTTTAATAATACTGATGAACCTATGTTCTCCCCTGTTGTGAGGTCGACTGGTAGAGAATACTTGAGTATTAAGTCCATCCACTGTACCTTTAGTGCAATAAAGTATGAAATAAATAAATAAAATATAGTAAAAATAAAGTAGGTTGGACTAAAATTATTTAGGGTATATTTCCTTCACGCCCCAAAGTATTGGGACGGCCTATACTAATTTGATAATTTAATTTTTATCCACGTAGTGTTACACGTGTGTATTAATGTTATAATTAGTTTCGTGTAAACTTAACACAGCAAATGACAGATGAAGCATCCAAATTAACCTATATACCTACTTAACGTTATTGCAATGAGTCATTTAATTAAAACTTAACTTAATTCAGTTGATTACACAGGATTATATATGATATTTCGGATAAACTTATAATGTAAATTATAGTCATGTGCATATTATTATATTATTATTAAGCAAAACCTGTCCATTTGCGAGTGGAAAACGGTCACCCTTGTAATCGATTGAGATTATTGGGATTGATACATTAATGTGTATGGATGAATTATCTTTAGTACGTTTTATACTAGGACAACAAACCATATGAAAACTTTATGGCTATGAGTTGTTTTCTTTGAAAAAACTTACGTCGAACAGTCTTTACATCTGTTTCGTTTCTCAACAACTTTGAGAAATAGTTTTTTTTACAAAACTCCATAGTAGGTACCGTCTAATTGTAGGTAGTCGTTTCACAATTAGGAGGCTGCTCTATATGGTCCTGTTATCCTATAAATTATTTCTCTTATAAATGTTCGCTTTTTCTTAAATTTTATGAACTTGAACTTGACTTTAAAAGTTAATGACCGCAAGCAAAAAATATATATTAGGCACTAATGGCAGGTATTAATGGTAGGTATTAATGGTCTCACTGGTAATGGTAGAATAATATCTCAAAGATATACCAAGCTCAACTTGTCTGTTTTGTTTGTTTGTTTACGTTCCCCGTGTACCTTTATAAGTACCTTATTACAAATCTCGGGTCAGCTATTTATTGAACTTGTCTGTTGTATGCCAAATACGGAAGAGATGTCAAGTAGACTTGTAATTTAGCAGTTCCTTTCGGAAGAAAATTTAAACATTTTTGTTCCAAAAAGGAACTATACGTACTTATACAGGAACAACTCGGAATAAACGCCTTTGTAGGTATATATTTATATACCCACAAAGGCGTTATTTATATGTGAATAATAAACACGACCAAATGTTGCCTAGTCTTTTCGCCATGAAAAATATTATCTAAGAAAAGTGGAAATGAGATAATAAATAAAAGCCGAGCGACAATAAGTGGTTGTAGCTTAGCTGCCGGGTGCTTCGACTAGTCTTTGGTAGTTGTCGGTTTAAGTCCGGCTATAGACACCCAACTTGCTAGGTTGTATTGATTGATAGCTTTTTCATAGTCTATGACTGCTTCGCAACGCTCCAACGCTTTTATTGTGAAGGAAAACATTATGAGAAATCCTGCATACTAAAAGATGACTGCCGCGTTATGCTAGCTACTTACGTATCTCGTTAAATTAAACATATACGATTATGAGATCTGGCCATTTGATTAACTACTTGGATGTTGAAGTCTTGCGTAAAATGCATGCATACATATATATTTTATGTTAATACATAATTGTACAGACTGTGCAATACCTCACGTACCAAACGTTATGCATATTAAATATGGTTTGTGTATGGTCGCGTATTATTTCAGTTGTGGTGTGAGTCAACTCGTCCCCGGCGCCCTTGCCAGCGCGCCGTACTGACACGTACACCTGACACACAATGCACTGGTTCTGTTGACAGTTTCCTGCACATTAGCCTCATCGCATGACTCCGGCAGCCGCCGACGACGCCCCGCAACAAACATAAACAGCAAATTACATACAACTTTTTGATAAATATCTTTATTTTTTACAAACATACAATCACGCACACTTTACATTATATAAGTGTATTTTATTATTTTACACTGTATAAATCTTAGTCACACTCCTAAACATTATTGTTACAAACTTTATAGTAGATAATATTACCGAAACGTACCTACTCTACATATATTACAAATGTTGGTCGCCTTTCTTTATAACAGACTTTCGTGATAGGTCAGATATACGCATCTTCAAAATGTCATTGGTCCTCTTTACGCTTAATTTAATAAATAAATTCGTGAGTGTGAAGATGCACTCGAGGCTCTATCGGAATGCTATTGTGGCGTGTACGAGCCGCGGCATTTGCGCTGCGACCTCGCGCGGCGCCCGACCTGTCGCGTGACGAGGGCCTAGCACCGATAACTTAACTTCAACCATATAAATATACACAAAGCTATATCTACAGCATATCACTGAGGCGACCCTGTGGCCGAGGTAACTTTAAATTTTTGGTAACGAACGCATCAGTCATAATCACACAATTGCCAGAGTTATTGGCGGTGGCGAGAGACGTGCTGGTGGTGACTACGCGAGCAGGTGCGCCAGGGCCAGCAGCGCGGCGGAGACGGCGAGCGCGGGCGCGGCGGCGCCGCTGTCCCGCGGGCTCGGCCCGCCTGCCGGAGGCAAGTCCTCCGCAAACACGTAGCTCTTCGAACCAGTATGCGATTTCAGTATTCTATAGTTCACTTCCTCAGTAGATACCTGGTTCTTCACGAAGTTGAAGAGCCTGTTGACCACCACGTAGATGTTGCCGTGATCATCGAACGTGAAGCGGTCCACCCACTGGATATAGTTGGTGTCGCGGGCGATAGTGCGCTGGCCAACGTGGAAATCGAGGCTCGTATTCCACTCGGCTATGGTAGAGTTGCCAATCAGTCCATAGAACAGTATTCCGTTAGAATCCATCTTCATGCCATCGGTCTGCGATGCTTTAGTGCCGATGTCGACGACGTATGGTTTGAGGGCGTCGGGCCCGAGAGTGGCCAGGCTCTCGTTGCGTAAGACGCTCGCGTTGATGCCGTACAGGTGCAGGCTGGACAGCGGGCAGTAGTAGACGACGCGGTCGACGCGGCCGTCGGCCCCGCGCTGCTGTGGGCCCAGCGCGATGCCGTCGATGTTCACCGGCAGCGACATGGACGTGCCGTTGATGCGGAACATGCTCGCTTCGGGCTTCGCCGACATAGAGTTTGTGTCGCGCAACTTCCACGATTTCTTGTCACTCCTGCGGAAGACAATGATGCCGGGATCCACGGCGCTGTTGTCAGTGATATAGGCGTAATCGCCATCGCGGTTGTCCACAACGAGATCGTTCAAGTACGTCGTGTTAGCGTTCACCACATCAGCTGGGAACGGATAGCGTTCCATTTCCTTTTTGCCACTTTTCAGGTCAATGAGAACGAGCGATGGCGGGCACTTGACGCTAGGCTGCCGGGTGAGGGTCCCAATTCGGCCATTGTCGAGGATCCACATGAGGCCGTTACGATCAATCTCAATATTTTGCACGAACTGGAGCGCGGAACAGTCACCAATAGTGTTGGCTTCCCAACTGGGGAAGGGCTGCAGGCGCGGCGCGGTGTCCACCTGCTGCACGGGGATGGTGGCGAGCGTGGCCGGCACGCCGTCCAGCATGCGCGGCACCGTCAGGAACAGGCTGTCACCGTAGTAGTTGATGCCAGATATTAGGACATTTTTGGGGATGTAACGGCTGGTATTTTTGTAGAGTTCCCTTTGCTCGTCGGAATCCCATTGGAAATCGATGGCATTCCATTCGTATATGACTCTGAATTGTTCCCGTCTCGGCGGAGGTGGCCGGGGCTGGGTATCGTTCTGCGCGAGCGCGGCGGCGGCGGCGGTGACGAGTAGCAGCGGCAGATACATGGCGGCGTGCGGAGCGCGCGGCGCGGGACACTCGACTGACTCCGCCGCCGAGCCGCCGCCGCCACCAGCCGCCGCCGCCGCCGCCAGCCGCCGCCAGCCGCCGCCGCCCTCCACGCAACCATCAACAACAAACACAATAGCTAACACATTTTAATGACAAACTAGATACGTACCTATAGTTTGTTTATTTGAGCGTCATAACGTAACATTCCTGAATATACTCATCAATAATTCATCCAACTGGACTGGTAGGTACATCAAGCGGTAAGTAGATACATTTGCAAAAGCCTTGAACGCGAATTCACGACTTAACGGTTATGTAATTCCCGTCGATGATGTCAAATCGGTGTTAATTATATGCGGCGCTTCCCTGCGCAAGACTCGTGAGGACGTCTCAAGGTCTCGCGACCCCTAGCCGCTAGTCTACAAGGGGTCTGCACATTTCTATTGAAGGGGGTTGGTTTGATACTTAGAGGTACCTTGGAGCAGCCAATATTATTGTTAAAGCGTACGCTTGTTTTTGATAAACTATAATAACAATACCAAATATTATTGTAACAGTTCCACTTTATTATTTATTTAATACTTTATTGCACTAAAAGTACAATGGGTGGGCTTGATACTAAAGTATTTTCTACCACTCAACCTCACAGCCTGGGAGAACATACGTGCGGGTTAGTATTATTAAAAAGTACAAAACAAGACTGATACAAAATACAAATATAATGGTAAATAAATACACTTCACGCCTTTAATCCCAAAGAGGGGTAGGCAGAGGCACTTGCTAAAGCAAGTACCCACGGTTCACCAAGCGTAGTTAACCCAACGTGACAGGGGGTGAGCCCATCGCCGTTATAGGGTTCACACACCTTGTGGTGTGCGGGTTTCATCACGATGTTGTCTTTCACCGTCCGAGCGTTGCGTTGCGTACATAGGCTCTGAAAAAGAGTCCCATCTGTACACGTCCAGTAGCCGGACTCGAACCCGCGACCTCCCGTTACAATTCAAGGATCCGGCCAACGAACCAACAGACGCTCACAATTAATTAGTATAGTATATAATTGTATTATGCAACTACGGAACCAATTTACAACACGTTAACAAACAAGTTGTTTACACCTTTGAAACAAAAAATACAAACCCAATAAATCCTTCCTTATTAATTCCACTAAATAAACAAGGAAATTGTCAATCTATTAATAAAAAAAACACACATATTTAGACGCGTATAAACATCTATAACGTGAAACAAATCAGACAAGACTATAACATATCACGTATATAATCACTCAACAGTGACACGCTTGTCATAAAAACAACCAATGTTCAAATAAAACAACACAGTACACGATTTGACCAATCTAGCTAGACAAAAGTTCAAAATTGTATTTTAAAATCAGCGTGTTTTAGCAATATAACAGAATACCTGACCAACCCCTACGATAAACAAAACGTTCAAAACCAGTTTTTGGATCCCGGTTTCCTAATAACAATGGGGCGAAGCCAACCTTTTTGCACTCAGGTAGTCGGCCGCTCGCTCAGTTCGTTCGCGACCGCTACCGATTGCACATGTGTTTCTCTGTTTTCTGTGATCTCAAGTATATTTTAGTGATGAATCCTTCAGGACAAGGTAATTATTTATCTATAAGTAAATTAAAACCCATCAAAATATGTTTTAATATTAAGTTATACCATATCATATAGAAAAACTTTTTAACATCCCTTTTTTACTACTTTACTCGAAATAAACACTCATAAAGTACTTAGTAAAATCGAGTAAAGCCATGACGAAGCACTTAAATCATTCCTTTATCTGTCTAGTTTTAAATTATGACTATCACATAATGCGATTTTGTGCGATTTTCAAGATTTTCCTTTTTTTCGTTCATAGGTGCTCGAGTCCTTCGAAAATCGATATTTGAATTTTGGCGTTCTGCGACACCAAAAGGCAAATTAGACCAAGTATTTGGTTTTATCAAATCAAAATTGAGTGCATTGACCCTCTCACAACATAACGAGAAGTGTTTAAAGAACTTCTTAAAAAGTGAATGCGAGAAAATTCGTGTAAAATGGGTTCGAAAACAAAGACGTTTGGACTTATTTTTAAAAGACAACGAAGAATGGCTTAGTGAAGAAATTGATTTCTCTAAGTTTTACGAAGAATCTCCAAAGCCGAGTACGAGTGTTGGAAGGCCAAAAAAATCTTTCGAGAATAGTTCTCAAAAAAGTAAAAAGCGGAAAGTTCAGCATTTGTTGGACGAGTACAATGAGGCAGAGTTATCGTTTGCTGCACAGTTAAGTGTGCGAGCTAGTGGCAAACGAGATGCTGCTAGTTTGATGCAGGAAGTTTCTACAGCGTCACCAAGGCGAGCTACTGGATATAAACAAGCTCGAACGAGATTCAGCTCAAAAGAAAAACAACGTCCCTACACCGCTGAAGAAGCTTTGGCGTTGTATATTTCAAAAGATTTCACAGTTCAGACTTATAAAGACATACAACAAGAATCAAAGGAAAGAGGGTTCCGTCTTTACCCCTGTTACGATTTACTGGCAAAAGTGAAAAAACAGAGTCATCCTGCTGTGGAAAAAATAACAGTTACAGACACCAGTGCCGAAGTCGATCTGCAGGCTTTGTTGGATCACACTGTCTCAAGAATATGTATAAATATTCTTGGAAAAGAATTATTAAGAGAAAATCCCGAGACCCTAAACTACACATTAATATATAAGTGGGGGTGTGATGGATCGTCGGCACATAGCATTTACAAGCAGGCCTTCGAAAATGCTACGGACACAGACGAGTTTATGTTTGTCGTTTCTTTGGTTCCACTAAGACTTATTGGAGAAAAAAGTAATTCCAATCAGATTATGCTATGGGAAAATCCTCGCCCGTCTTCTCCAAGATTTTGTAGAACCATCAAGTTCTTGTACAAAAAAGAAACTGCGTGTTTAATCAACGAAACCTGCGAAGACATTGAAAAAAAAATTTCTGCGTTAGTGCCAACTGTCATTGAAATTGAAGGAGTAATGTTTTCTGTAAAACATACGTTGATATTGTCTATGATTGATGGCAAAGTCTGCAACGTGCTCTCCGAAAATAAATCAAGTCAGACGTGTTTCATCTGCAAATGCACATCTAAGGAGATGAACTCGGCAACAGGGACCAAAGAACCAAATGTAAATATGTACCGGTTTGGAATATCAAGTTTACATGCGTACATCCGAACAATGGAATGTCTATTGCACATCACTTATCGAATGGACATTAAACAATGGCAAGTCAGGGGAGACGAAAATAAGTCTATTTTTAAAAATAAAAAAACTGAGATGCAAGAAAAATTCAAAGAAGTTGGTCTCATCATCGACAAAGTAAAACCAGGTTATGGGACAAGCAACGATGGAAATACTGCGAGAGCATTTTTCCATAACTACGCGGAAGTGGCTCGTATCACGGGTCTGAACGAAAACCTCATTTACCGTCTTGGAACTCTTCTTGCAGCCATAGCATCTGGATACGAAATTGACCCCGAAAAATTTAATGCCTACTGCTTAGAAACGCGTGACTTATACCTCACTTTATACCCATGGTATAACATGCCAGCTACGCTCCATAAAATATTAGTGCATGGAGCAGAAATCATAAGGCATTGTGTGATCCCCATAGGACAAATGTCAGAGGAAGCTTCTGAAGCCAAAAATAAAGAAATTCGCAAAGTGAGACTTGGCCATACGTTGAAAACGTCCAGAATACGTACAAATTTCGATTTGTTAAAATATTTGTTGGTTTCTTCAGATCCACATATCTCTCTTCTTCGAAAACTCCCAAGGAAAAATATGAGACAATACCGAGATATAAAAGATTTACTAAAATCAGAATAAATGTAAAGTATAAATTTTAATAAATGAGTAAATAAATTCCTGAAATGGTGTTTTTATTCGTGTAACATGTATGAATAATCAAATAAAACCATGCTAAGTAGTACAGGACTCATTTTAAATTTTGTCCAGCTAGATCGGTCAAATCGTATAACGATGCGTCATGAAGAAGATCTCCGAGTCTCCAGAGAATGCCAAGGAACTGCGTATGTGCCACGCGAAGGTGCAGTCGCAGCGACAATTTACACGTGAGGAAGCCCTTGCAACATTTGTAGACTGTAAACTTAATAGGAGTAGTTATAAAAACCTTAGGAAGGGAGCTCTCGAACGTGGACACCAATTGTATCCATCTGTGTATAGTTTAAATAAAGCAAAAAAAGATTGTTTTCCTCCTGAGAGTGCTTTTCAAATTACTGATATTTCTGCGAGTGTTAAAGTACAAGATATAGTACATTTAACACTCGAGCGATTGCTAAAAGTTCAGGAACCTGTCATCGCCAGCAAAGTTCCAGATCAAAGTAAACTAACTTTGGTTTGTAAATATGGTGGTGATGGCAGTGTGCCATAAATTACAAAACAGAAATTTCAAGAATATGGAAAGCACATGACGAATGTCTTTTTGTTTTGTCGTTTGTGCTCTACAATTGAAAATGTCAGATAATCCCAACGTTATAATTTTGGCAAAAGGTGCATCATCATCGAGCGCTTTGTCGTGCTTAAATTTATATTTGCTAAAGAAACCTGAAGAATTATCTACAACGGAATTTGAAAATATTCGTTCTCAAATTGAAAATCTTCAAGATTTTTCCATCAGTATTGGTGGTAAATCGATCAAAGTTCAATTTGAATTCGTCTTGACGATGATAGATGGAAAGATTGCCAATTATTTAACTTCGCATAAGTCTACCCAGTCATGCTATATTTGTGGTGCTAAACCTAGTGAAATGAATAACCCTACCATAACCAAAGAACCAAACCCAGAAGCATACAAATACGGCTTATCGTCATTGCATGCGTTAATTAAAATGTTTGAGTGCCTTTTGCACATAGCTTATCGTCAAGATGTAAAAAAGTGGGCTATTAGAAGCCAAGAAGACAAAGCCCTATTTGAATCGCGAAAAAAAAGCATTCAAGCTCGTTTCAAAAATGAAATGAGTTTGATTGTAGATAAACCAAAACCAGGCTTTGGCACTTCAAATGACGGCAATACTGCACGACGATTTTTTAAAAATTCTAGTAAGAGTGCAGACATTACTGGGATCGACGAGCGACTCATTAAACGTTTTGATGTCATTCTCATTTGTATTGCATCGGGGCACAAAATACAAACCGAATCATTCGATAATTATCTACAGGAGACTAGGAATTTGTATTTAGAATTGTATGGATGGTATTTTATGCCACCATCTGTACACAAAATATTGTGCCACGGAGCTGAAGTCATCAAAAACTGTATCGTGCCGATAGGGCATAGGGCAACTTTCCGAAGAAGCCCAAGAAGCACGAAACAACAGACACAGACGCTTCCGCTTGTGCAATACAAGAAAGACTTCTAGGGAAAATTGTAATAGGGATTTAATGAATATGCTGCTCATTTCATCAGATCCTCTGATTGATGCACTCAGACGTGTTCCAGTGAAAAGTACTCGGTCTCTGCCAGCAGAGGTAGTTGGATTCCTCATGGAACCCGAAACTCCACCAACCCCACCAATACACCTACCTCACCATCATGGTGGTGAGGACTATTCTATCGCTGACAGTACGGGGGACGATTTTACTGATGACGAATCTGATTGAAATGGTCTTCGTATTTTTTATGTTCCTACTTTCCAAATATGTGATAACTTTAATATATACCTATATAGATAAGTATTTGATTGATAAGTTTAATTTTGTATTTTTTTATGTATAATTTGCATTATTTATTTATTAAGTTATAAGAAATGTAATTTACAAACTTTTTTAATGTAATTTATTATAATGAAATATTTTCAAATATATTTTTTTATTTTTCTAATATAAATATTTTATTCTCCGAACAATGTCGTTTACGAAATTGAATGTATATTTAACTAATTACGTTAACATATACACTTGTTATCATTAACTAAATAATTTACCATGAATTTCTTTGTACTGGTGAACTAGATAATAAGGAAACATACTTAAGGTCATTAAAATTCATCAAAAATCATTAAATTACCTTAATTACCTTCAATTAGAACAAAATAGGTCAAAACAAACAAATGTAGAATTATTTCCGTCTAGCATATATGGAACGGTCTTCTGTGCGG